>APFE031744460.1:12437-70262 GCA_000404065.3 Pinus taeda | reverse complement strand
AATACACAAAGGAGTAAATATATCCTTCCACACATTTGTTCACTAACTTAGTTTTGTCGTCAAATTGGGGATGATAAGATTAGCTATGACTTAATTGAGTACCAAGACAAGAAAATAATTCTGTCCAAAAATTTTCAGTGAAAATGGGATATCTGTCACTTACAACAATCTTTCGGTTTCCATGTAGCTTTTGAATTGTTTCCATAAATGTAGTATAAATTGCATTGGATTGAAAAGGATGATATAATGAAAAAAAGTATATATATTTGGTCAATATATCAACTATCACCATGACAACACTTTTTTCCTTCAGATTTGGGTAAACCTGTGAGAAAATGCATTGAGAACTCCTCCTAATGCTGACTTGGAAAGGCTAAAGGTTGTAATGAACCTAAGATCTTAATTGTCTCAACTTTATTTTGTTGGAAAACCAAACATTCTACCACAAAATTCTGAATATAAGATTTAAGGCCAACCCAAAAAAAAAACTTATTGAACCTCTGATAAGATTTTAATAATCTTGAGTGCCCTCCTAAAGGGGGGATGTGCAATTCAAAAATAATATTTTGTTTGAGTTTGGAATTCTTACAGAGATATAAGTAATCTTAGTACCATAATGAATCATCTTTCCAAATAAATGTATCATATGTACTAGGATCTTTCTATAAATTTTGAATGAGTTTCCACACCTCTTCGTCATTCTTCCATTCATTCCTTTCTTTAGTTATCCAATTAGGTTGGATAATAGAAATGGAACAAAGAAATGCTTCCACATCCTCATCCATTCTTGAGATTGCACATGCAACAACATTTTTCTTCCCTCTTTTGTAAATGATTTCAAAGTCATAACCCAACATCTTTGTGACCCATTTTTTCTACTTTTCCGAAGATAATATTTGTTCCAAAAATTATTTAAGACTATAATGATATTTTTTTACTTGAAGTGTCTTCGCATTAGGTAAGGTCACCATTTCTTTGTTCATGTAGTATTTTCAACATTTCCTTCTCATAAATAGGTTTATGTAAATATTTTCCCTTCAATGGGTGACTTTCAAAAGAAATGGGTCTTCCTTGTTTCATTAAAATGACACCAATTCTATTTCTTGAGGCATCAAATTCCACCATAAAGGTTTTTGTGAGGTCTGGTGTAGCTAATATTGGTGCTTGACACATTGCCTCTTTAATATGTTCAAAGGCCTTAGTTACTTTAGGAGTCTAATAAAATGCATTTTTCCTAAGTAATGTTGTTAGAAGCATGCCTATTCTCCCATAATTCTTAACAAACTTGTGATAATACCTTCTGAACCCGAGAAATCCTCAAAGATGATTTAGGGTTAATGGGATTATCCATTACTTAATGGATTTAATTTTGTTAGCATGTACTTTAAGACCCTCATGAGATACAATATGAACAAAATATTCCATCTCCTATACTCCAAAGAAATATTCGAAGGTTGTTGCATATAATTGTTTCTTATCCAATAGTTTGAGCACCTTGTCAACATGTTGAACATGATGCTTCCAAGTCTTGTTGTACATTAGTATATCATCAAAAAATACTAACACAAATTTTCTAAAAGGTTTTAAAATGGAATTTAGGAAACCTTGAAATGTGGAAGGTGCATTAGTAAGACCAAAAGGAATGACCAAAAAGGCTCAATGAACTTCATGAATTTTGAATATTGTTCTCAAAATGATTTTTGTCATCATTTTAATTTGATAATATCCTGAACTAAGATCCAACTTGGTGAATTAAATTTCTCCTTGTAATTGATCCTATAATTCGTCAATCAAAAGAATGGGAAATTTGTCTTTAATAGTGATCTTGTTGAGCTCCCTATAATCCAAACACATACACCATGATCCATAATTCTTGTTCAACAGTACTACTGGAGTAGAGAAAGAACTTTGACCAGGTTGAATTATACTGACCTCTAGAATTTCTACAAGAATACATTCAATTTAACTCTTTTGGGCATATGGATATAGGTAAGGGTTGACGTTTGGAGGAACACTTCTTGGAATCAAGTGAATAGCATGATCATAATCAAAAATAGTTGGGAGGCCTTTGGGAGTCTAAAATACTCTAGATTATTGTCTAATAATTTTTAGATATCTGGAGAAATAAATGGTTTTGATGTTTGAACCTCTAACAAGCATAATTGTGCAATCATGCACCTTTGTTATTTCTTCAAAAAAAAATTCATGCCATTAGACTTGATTGTATTCCCTAGTTTCCCATCAATACCCCTTAATTCAATTTTATTTCCTTCCCAAAAAAGTTTCAAGAAAACTTCTTGAAAATTTAAATTTATCATCCCCAAAGATTGTAACCATTGGATTCCTAGTACAACATCAACACCACCCATTGGAATGGAAAGAATTGGACCATTCAATACACATTATACCATGGTTAGTTTGATATTGTGGAACTTTCTATAGAAATTTATAGTTCCTTCATTTGCAATCATCACTTGACACTTTGGTGTTGAATATAGAAAGCAATTTAATTCCTTGGTTATCTTACAATGAATAAAATTATGGGTACTACTTGAATTAGTCAACATTATTACCTTTTTATTCTTTATATATCCTTCTATCTTGAGATTTTAAAGAGTGGTAATTCCTACCACTACATTACAAGATATGGTCAGATTCATTTCTTCTTTATATGGGGTTGGTTCCTAGTGTATATCCTCTTCTTTTGATGTTTCTTGTTCCTTTTCTTCCTCTTGTTCACAATCTATGTAAAATAATTTATTCTCAACAAACTTATGACCTCTACTGTATTTTCTATCACAAATATCTAAAATCACTTTTGCTATTTTTTCTTCTAATTGTTGTGGAATGCCAAGATCATCAAAAGTTCAATATTTATAGTAGTGAGTGATAACTTCATTGTTGCCATAATTTTTCTTTGAAAATTTCTTGTCACCTTGAATGCCTTATCCAATGAATCAGGTTCCCAAAGGAAAACCTCATGTTGGATATTATCCTTTAAAGTCTCTATGAAGACATCAATCCGATGCTCATCTAGAATATCAGTTATATTGATATCCAATTTTTGGAAATCCTTAATATTATTCACCATTTAACCCTTTTTCTTGAGATTTATCAATTGTCTAAAGAAGGTGTTTCTCTTTGCATCCTCATAATGTGCTATCATTTCCTCTGTAAAAATTGACCTAGTGACAAGTGGTTTATGATAACAAAGCCATTCATATCATACAAACCGATTGGTTTCTAAATATAAATATGAAATGCATCCCTTTTGTGTCTATTTCACATCATTTGGATCAAAATATTTCTCCATTTATGGTATCCATGTTGCCAAATACTTTCCATAAAACTTCATCATATCAATCTTTGGAATGTGGTTGGTCTTCAATAAAAATTTTAAGTCTCTAAAATCACTATTAACGTTCCTTTTTTTCTCACCCTGAGTTTCATGGCATACCTTTTTGCCATTAGGAAGCACTTCTTATAGCGACTTTGTCAAACCTTCCATGTCTACTTTTAACCAATCCTTCAAACCTTCCAGGTCTACTTTTAAACTATTCTTCAAAACATGCATCTTAGCGTCCATTTTATTTTTGGTTACTCTTTGCAAGAGAGAAATTTGTTACACTTGGTTAGATCATTTTGATATATCAAATTTCATTTCGTCCTCTTCTTCATGTATCATAATAGAGCTTTCTAGTTTCTTACTAGGAGTGTACATTTTGTTGTTCAGAAGCATATTGGAACCAAATAATGATATATATGCTTTATTGTTCCCTTTGAATTACTTCAAACATAGTTTTCAAAAAAACCTTATGCTAATTAAAAAATATATACACCTTTTTCTTCTTTCTTTTTGGAGCTTGACATTGAAACTATTGCATCTCTGGAATTTGGGGCTTCCAATATCTGAAATTAGTTCCTGTGGTAGAACTCAATTTTTATTTCGAAATCCACAAGTCAAACCAAGATTGGATTATTAAATATAAAGTTATGCCAAATCTCCCATGATGACCTAATTATGCATTGTTTCAATAGAGAAAAATTGTATGTGAAGCCAAGAGGCATTGCTTCAACCTTCAGGCCTAAAATTGATACAAAAGAAACAAAATTATGTAAAATTTCATTTTATTTTTACATAATGAAAATCTGATGCTTGAGAAGAAAGCTAGGACAATTTTCGCTGGGTCACGAGTTTGAGACTAAATTATGGAGCATACCAAAATCCTGTCTTCTTCAGACCATATCTTAAAAAAGATATTGAACTAAGATTTGGAATTTCTAAAAAAAACTTCAACAAGATTTCATATCAGCGTGCCCAAAATTTCATCTTCTAAAGATTCGTATAAAATAAGTTATAGTGAAAATTCTAATATGACCTATTTGAAGCAGTTAAACCCTAGAATCCAAAGCTCTCATACCAAATGTTATGCCACCAAATAAAAAAATAGCAGAAAAGTTAGATCAATGACTTGAGAATCAACCTCTTTGAGCGGGAAACCTCCTTTACATCACATAAAAGAGAAATTCTTGTATGACACAAATGACAAGACCTCCTTGGTATATAGGAGTGTGCGAGGTCACAATATAATCAGAGCCTACATAAAGATAATAATGTAAGGGCACAACAATAACAATAATGGGCTTCTATGGGGCACAATAATAAAAAAAGGAGGGCTACATGGAACAAAGGTAATAATAGGGGGCTACATTAACAATAAGAATAAGGGGGCTACACTAATAATAACAATAAGGGGGCTACAGTAGTATTATAGGGACCTAACATAAGGGAAACCATCCATGGATTGAAGATTCTAGTCATGGAGGGGACACCCGTAATAGGAGTCAAAAGTGTCATTAGAGGATCAACAACAAGAGGAAATGATTTTACGAAGGGAAGATAAATTGGTTGCATAAGAAAGGAGGTATTGGGACATGGCAAAACAAAGTGACAAATTGTGGAATAAGTTGTCTCAGGTTCGAGTAGTGCAAAGATTGATAAGAAAATCAAGGCAACAAATGATCAACTCCACTAAATCGAACTGATAGTGATAATGATGAATATTGATGAGAGATGGTATGATATGCATGATAAGGCATGATTTTGAGAGTCTGTGAGTCAAATCTGCAAGGAGAAGCCTCTCTAGACAGATTTCTAGGACCGAGTTATGGTAGTTGTCGATGAATTCAGGGAGCTGTTGAAGAATGTACGAAGTCTAAATATTGAACACACTAATGAAATCATTGGGGAAACACTTGTTGGAAGAAATAATACCATAGCCAAGGTCGAAGCATAAGAGATGACATGGGAAATTTTCTATAAAGTTACAGAGGAACAAATTACTTCGACAAAGCACTGAGTGGCTCAAGGATGAGCCACATTTTTGTGTTGGGGGTGAGTTCAAACATAACTATTTTTCCAATAAGTTAGACCATGCAGTAGGAACAAGGACTATGAAAAGGATAAGGTAGGTCATAAGAGAGGGCACAAGAAGAATGAGTGCAATAAAGGGTTTGTGCAATGAATGGGGCGTAGTGAAGATGGATGGAACGTAGTATGAGGGAAACAACAAATGTAATAAATAGGTGTGTGCAAAGGTGATCAACCATTAGTATTTTATAGGAGAAGGACTTAACCAAACAATTCATGACTAACAAAGCGGTTGGAGATATTTTGAAGCTGAAAGCACTAGGCAGAGTAAAGCCAAACTGTGTAGAGGATATTTTAGACAACTAAAACACGCATGGGACAACTCAATGAGAACTAGCAAAATATCTTAATGACCTATGAGATAGTTTGGGTCGAATGGGCGGGAAGGAGGGATACTTCAAGAAGATCCTCTGAACATTATAAAATTGCTCGTCCAAGACCAAAGGGTGTTTAACTATTGGTTATTACTTGGTGATTGTTAGTGTTTTGTAAGTTGACTCAGAGTGAGTCTCTATACCAAGTGCTGGTTTAGTGTAGTATGAAGGAAATGGTGAATTATGTCACTACTTATAAGTGGTATTGTAATTAATGTCAGCCATGGAATATATCAATGTTGTTATGGAAGGTTTCCTGTCCTATTTTGATTTTATCGTGGATGGTTGGAGAGCATGATAATATGATGTATGTAACTCTGGGTAATTTCCCCCTTTGGCTTATATATATTATATATTATTATATATAATATATATTTATATTTATATATATAGATATCATATGATATATATTTATATATATATATATATATTTTGATATAGATATATATGAACTGTGTTAAAGAATTATTGTATTTTTTGTGGTTTAATAAATTTTGATTGGAAAAACCTTGTGTTCCCTTTCTTTTATGGCTTAGTTGTTTGAATGCATAGATCAATCTCTTAACTATGTGGATGTTTTCTCTATCAAGAAAGAGTTCTACCTAATATTTTATGCCATATTATGCTATTATTAAAGGATTATAGTTTTGTTAATTATTTCCAATGGTTGTACTAATGATGTGCTTTGTCATGGTAGCTTATAGTGATGATATGATTATGTATGGTCCTTTAGCATTTTTGTTATTAAACCCAACCGAGTACGCACAAGGTTCAATTTATTATTATAGTTGAAAGTTCTGGTCAGTACAACCTGCCAATGGAAGTTGTATAAGAGTAACATGCTTGTGAGTGCATTTAAGGCTCACTAGGTTTTGTCACACTATGTATGTTCATGACAGGTTTTCATAATAGATAGGTGAACTAATGTCTAGCGTTAAATGTAGAGCACAATAGCAACATGGTATGATAGTATGTGTTAGTTAGTAACTATGCATCACAACCTCAAGACAATCTTGTCAGACTCTCGAAACCTCGTTCTGAGAGTGAGTCATTAGCATCTTGGGTGAGACTTCACTCACTCTATGGGTCTTGTGAAAAGGGTTGATGTTAAGCGGGTCTTTGTTACCCACTATGTAACAAATACCATGTCAGTTAGTATCCCACATGACAACAAATCATTTGTATGAATTCTTGTTTGAAATTTCGTAAGTTAAAAATGATATATTGAGGATGACCTCATATCATATCAGAATCTAAGAAATGGTAATCTAACCAAACATTTTAGTGGAATCCATCATTGAATACTTATTCATAGGTGTCAAAAAATGGTGGTAGAGATCACTACAGAAACTCCATACTCCCCTAAGAAGTAAAGTTATGATTTTGTTGGATTTAAAAAATAAAATTCTAGGATTGGAAAATGGGTTGATGAGGGGATAAGTCTGCCTAGGTAGATTTCGTTGATGCCAAGATTCTAAAGAACACATCTCATACGCTTCTATTTTCTATCACTTGATAGTGTAGGTTTGAAATAAGTTGTTTATGGAGCTAGGCACAAATTATTCTTTTATGAAACTCAAGTTGGTTATATGTTTGAAATTTTGGAAAGAATTGCAATCCATTATACCCTTTGAATCATTTTCATGTCTCTTAATTTATAGAATTTGGTGGGCCATAAATTCCAACATATTTTGTTCTCACAATATCCTCATGGATATCATATTTAATCTCATATTATAATTATACAATCAATTCAGGGTTGATCTAAAGCCAAATAAAATACAAATTTCAATAATGTTACCACTTGACCAACACATAATTTGGGGTATATTCTATGGTACTTCGTAGGCACGTCCTCCAATGTTGAGTGGTTAGTTTCTTAACATGTCACTTTACATGAAGCTTAAATATGCCCCTATTTTTGGGTCAAACAAAAAAACTAAATTTGTAGTTATGTGAACATTCCTATATGTCGTTTCTCTGAAAAAAATTGAGAAATTATAGGTGATGGTGGACTCAACAACTATAATGGATTGGCTACATAAATTTTGCAGATGAAATTATTTTTTTGTAGATAATTCTTGAGGATATTCAAGAAGATTCAACTTCATTTGAATGAATCTCCTTTAGTCAAGTGCTTAAACAGTTAAAATTTGAAGAAACTGCTTTATCAAGACAGGTCCTAGAGTTCCATGTAGGGTCTTCATCCATTTTTTAATTACTTTATGGTGAAGAGTGTGAAAAATGTATTTTCATTGCTGAATGCCACTATTTTTTGAAAGGGATCATTATGAGTTTTAGAAAATGTTTTACATGTATTATTTTCTTTTGTCAAGGAAAAATCACAATTTTCATTGTAAATTTTGAAAGTTACATTTTGCAAATGCATGAGAGTGCATTCACAAAAAGGTTATTTTTAAGATTATAACCATTCATCTAAAATAAATACAAAAAATAGGCTTGAGAAGGTGTCTTCAGATTTGTATTAGTGTTTTTAAACACAAATAATATAAACATGACCATCACAGAGTAAGGCTCTTCTCATCTCGGAGATAAGATCTATAAATAACATGAAGTGTGATAAAGAGTTGTGAGAAGAGAGATGTGGTCGTCAATCGTGTGCATCTTCTACCCACGGGCCTACTATAAAAGGCATATTTTAGAACTCATAAATGTATCATTAGCCTATTCTAAGATCTTCCATATGCCTAGTGCTTATTGTTCCCTTGCTTTGGAAAGGTCGCCAACAATGGAATTCCTCTCCCTGTAAATATGACAATAAGAAATTTGATCAAAACTTATTTTGAATTGGATGAATCCCTCTAGTATGGGAATGAGTGTATGCATGTGACACCTCGAAGCTTCATTAAACTGGTTAATAATTATTAAAGAATACTAAAGATATGGAACTTCTTGCATCCCTTTTCAATAACAAATAGTAACATAAGATTTAGGCTATGTAGTTTGGAATAAATATTTTTGCCACATCCCAAACAAATTTGATACTTGAAAAACTAATTTTCATTTAAGAAAATTGCCCCTCCCCGACACTCACTCTATCGTTGGGAGCACCATCAAAACAAGCCCATAGATGAGATAGATCCACTTCTTCGAATGAGATGTTTCAAGGCCTCTATCTAGTGTTTTCATCGAGGACCAAATCATATTTGGACATAGAATGAGCTTTCACTCTTTCAGGAGTTATAACTTTCTATCAAATAATAACATTATTCTGACCTATCCATATTCCCTAACGGATAATGGGTGAGTATTTTTTAGCGTCTTTGGATATGCACATTCCTACCAAGAATGTCAGGCTTCAATGTAGGATATACCCTGCCATAACAAATCAACTCACAAAGAAATGAGGACAATATTACAAACAACATTGGATAAAGGGAATACCAGAAATAGGCATTATAGTATTTCCTCGGTGGATTTGTAGAGTGGGCACTAGATTGACCCTAGGAAGCTTCTCTTTTTTCAATTTTCACGTGTGTGAAGCTTATTTTATGGATACATCATTGAAAGAGTTTGGATTTTACTTGACATTTTAGCCTCCACAACTTAGGCCACCACCTGACTAATAGTTTGGGTTCTTTGTTTTCCATGTTGAATAAATAGCCTATCTTAGTCATTTACTTCCCTTCATGAGAGTGAACCCATCACAAGATGTTTTCCCTGTTCCTAAGCCTGACATGAGAAATGTTGAGCTAGGTAGTATAATTTTGCCACTAACATGACTAGACAATTGGCAAATTTAAATGATTTCCATTCAGTCATCCATAAGCCCATATGTATTAGTAGTAATCATAGCATATGGCATTTTATAGGAAAGATTTCAAAAGAAAATTGTTTTGTAAGAAAAAATATGTTTCAATTGTGAAGGAACAAGGGGACTATACTCACAAAATAACAAATCAATCAATATCTGCTTTGGAAGGGCTTTCTAAACTGAGAGTCATACCAGGATAGAAATGTCCAAGGTATAAGGGAGATTCATAATAAATTCAATCCCTAACATAGAGTTAGAATGTAACGTTTAAAAAAATACTAATAACAAAAATAATTCAATGTGTGTGTGTATAGAAAGAGAGAAATAAATTCCATCCCATTAATATTATTCTTTTATTTTCCTATATTAAGTAGAATATATTTAAAATATACATCATAACAAAAATCTATTTTTAATGTAGATAATGTAAATCATATATAAAATGTTTCAATTTCAAATAAATCCATGTTCACCCCATCTAATATCTCTAACTACAAATCCTTTATGAAATTTGAGTTTTACAAATCAAAGAAATTTAATCAACTTTAATAAATATAAAATAACATAAACCTATCTTAATTTTTATATATATAGTATGTGAGTGTAATCTCATTAATTTAGGAGGGAGGAATTTGACTAACAAAGAAATCCTTAAAAAGAAAGGTTGCTTTAAAAAGAATTACAATTAATTAATTTAACAACATGAAATGATACATATATATATTGATATATATGGCTTCATTTTAAGAATTTGAATTTTTGAATTTCATGATATATACACTATTTTCATAATACATATCACTTATTAAAGTGTCTTCTCTACACCAATAAATTATAAATTTTTAATAAATAAATTTTATTTTTTATAATAATAAGATAATTTAAATTATAATAATATATATCTTAATTTTTAGAAATATATTTATATTATTCACTTAAAAATATATAAATAAACTTTAAACTAAACATTCCATAAATAAAAAATAAAATAAAAAACATATTATCTTAAAAAAAAAACAAAACAAAACAAACCTTATACACCAATTTTATATTTCACTTCCAGCCAGCTTAAAAATTAAATTATTAATATATATTTTAATTAAAAAAACTAATAACCAAAGAAAAAGAACATATAAAATCAAATTTCACGCACTTCTAAATTACCTATAATAGCAAATAAAATTTCAAATATTAATATAATTTATTTAGGTAACTCAAACGTCAAATAGGCGTTAAGAGCTTCAAAGAGCCGTTAAGACGATCGGCCTAGAATAGAGTATAAATTACAACTTGAGGGAAGCCTAAAAGGCAGATTCATATTGATGCAGAGGTAAAGGCAGTTTAGGGTTTGATCAACCGTTCAAGAACAAGCCCGTTATTCGACGTCTGATCTATCGGCATGGAGGTGGGAACCTGCTGTAATCTACGAGAGACATGCTTTGGTGACCTTAAGTATCTGTGGTCCATCATCCGACATTCGTACTTTCAGTTTTTCCCCAAAGTTGCATTTACTGAATTCAGGCCTGAGAGGAACGAATCAGAGAAGATATCTTGTATGTTACAGACGCTGGCCAAGCAAGGATGGACGCAACTACCAGTTGCGGAGGAAGATGGTGAAGAGATCTACAAAGAGCCTGATTTGCGGAAGATGCTTTGCATTCTGAAGAATGAGGCTGATCCCCACTATAAATTTCCGAAAATGTTCGCAATGCTGCCATTCACAGAATTCCCTGAAGGTCAGCCAAGGTATTGTCTGCCCAACGAAAAAAACATTCCCTGCGTAGTTCATTACATCTGCATCGACTTGGACAAAGCTTCAGAGATGGAAATCAAGAAGTTCGAGAGAGTGGTAGTGGATGCCACATGGGACGGCTGGAATATATATAGAGATAACCTCAGATCGGAGCCTTCTGAAAGATCGAAGAGTCCTCTAAAGGATGGATGATGTCGATGAAGAGGAACACATGCCCTCGTCGCAACTGATGTTCAGGAAAATAGCTATCTGGTCCGCTCTGTTTCTAACAGTTTCTCATTTTATCTTTACAAATATTATGTCCGTCCGCTACCTTCCGTAAGTCTTCTCATCAATAGTCATACTGTTTCATGAATGGCAGGGATAATTAAAAGTCGTTGGAATTTGGTAAAAAATAAAATTAAAAACTGTGTAGAGACCCTGCCTGAATCATGTTTTTGAGAGTAGAAATGGATTAGTCTTATCTAAAATTTCTAAGACACCTAAAATTATGAAATTTGACAACTTTTATTGGATTTACAAAAGTCTCTGATAATTTCTTTCAAAATATGGCTGGAATTTCCATTTGTTTTATAACTCCAATTATAATATTCAGATTCATAGATTAGTTCAGGCATTTGATCTTTATATCTCCAATTATGGTATTCAGATTCATATATTAGGTCAGGGATTTGATCTTTGTAGCTCCAAACATGGTATTTAGATTCATAGCTTAGGTCAAGCATGGTATTCTTATGAGATATTGTTTCCATTGGTTTTTATGAAGTATCAGATATGGTTTCCATTGTTTTACATTAAGTACCATTTTTTAAAACTCTTCATATTACATGAGATTGCATTTTTTAGAATTCACAATTATTTTTATGTACTTTGTTTTTGGATTTATCAAGTAAGGAGAGGGATCAAATTCTTGGAAGTGTAAATTTTTTTGAGAGAAAAATAGATTTGGTCGCTTGATAGATTCTGAGTTAAGATGGATCTAGGCTGGTATAGAAGCATTTGGACTATGATATAAGTGTCCTTCCTTCACATGATAGTCCAATTATTCTATTGCCTTGACTCAAAGTTGCATATACATGTTTAAAGTCCATATCCTGAGCATACTATTCTATGTAGCTTTCATGCAGCACAGAAATATGCTTAAGTATGGCAGATGCATTTATAATGGGTCTAGATAACGTGTTTGCAACCTTGTTATGTATGCCTTTTTATATCATGACTAAATGAATCTGTTGTAGAAACCCCATCCATCTATAATGTCTTGATTGTTGCAACTTAGTTTGGGAGTGTCGGTATTGAAGTGACTGATGATCATTATGTATCACTGTTTTTTTGCCCATTAAGTAATGTTTCCATTTTGTCACACTTTGAACTAATGCATACAATTCTTTATCATAGGTAGGATAGTTAACTACGGCATGATTAAAAGTCTTAGAATGATAACATTTGGGTTTACTGTGTTGTGTCATCACTGCTCTCATGGCATAGTCAGTGGCATCAGTTTGGATCTCAAATGGTCTTTGTAGATCTCACAGTGCTAGTACAGGTATTGTACTAGTTTTTTCTTTCAAGGTGTCAAAGGCTTTCTGCTGTTTGCCTCACCACTGAAACACCTTGTTCAATCCTGTCGAAGCATGTAAGGGAGTTGCAATTGAGGAAAAGTTTGAAATGAACTTCCTCCAATACTGTGCTGCTCCTAAGAAGCTTCTCACTTTTGTACCAAACTTGGGTTTAGGCTAGTTTATGATGACTACCACTTTAGAGCGATCTATTTTGAATTCACCTCCCCCTACTATATGACCTAAATAATTTAGAGATGTTTTGCAAAATTCACATTTGGAGAGTTTAACATAAAGTTTTTCTCTTTTCAAAACAACTTCTCACTTCTGTAGAAGACTTGGGTTTAGGCCAGTTTATGATGACTGCCACTTTAGAGGGATCTATTTTCAATTCACCTCCCCCTACTATATGACGCAAAGAACTTAGAGAGGTTTTTCCAAATTAACATTTGGAGAGTTTAACATAAAGTTTTTCTCTTTTCAAAACATCTAATGTCTAGTTAACATGCCTTAAATGTTCTTCCCACATTTTACTAAAAATTAGAATGTCATCCAGATACAAAATAACAAAATCATCAAGAAAAGGTCTGAGTACATCATTCATTAATCTCATGAAAGTAGTAGGGGCATTGGTCAAGCCAAAAGGCATAACCAGCCATTCATACAATCTCTGCTTTGTTTTGAAAGTAGTCTTCCATGCATCTTTCTTTGCAACTCTAACCTGATGGTATCCACTGTGCAAACCCAGCTTGGTGAAATAAACAACTTCCTTCAATTGATCTAAAAGATCATCTATGTGAGGAAGGGGATAACAATTTTTGATTGTTATCTTATTCAATGCTCAGTAATCAATGAACATTCTCCACGATCCATATTTCTTTCTCATCAAAACGATTGGTGACCCACATGGTGATGTGCTAGGCCTGATGAAGCCTTTCTCGAGCAACTCCCGCACCTGCTTCTTGATTTTAGCATTCTCTAAAGTAGACAACTTGTACATCCCAATGTTAGGCAAAGGAACATCTTGCTGCAAAATAATATCATGTACTATTCCCTTTTTGGGTGGTAGACCTTTAGGTTTTTGAAATAAGACATCATACTCTAAAACAATCTTTTCTATATGAGCTTGTTGATCAGCATTATAGCCCTCAAATGTTTTGGTCTTATCAGGTGTCTTTTCCTTTACAACTATCAGTAAGAACTGTTTGCATGAACTTATCATTCTTTTCATCTTTCCTCAGTTTATGAGAGTATAATTATTCTTGAGCTTGTGAGCTCTTACAAAGTATTCAATTCCATCTTTGACAAGTAGATACTTGTTCTCAGCTCTATAGAAAATAGCCTTTCTATCATACAAGTAAGGACTTCCTAAAACAATTTCACATATATCCAAAGGAATTACATCTAACTCAGCCTCATCTACAAATGCTGACCAAAAAGAAAACTTGAGTTTGCACTATCTAGTCACTTGTAGTTGTGCTTTATCAGTCAACCATCCTAATGGGTATGGTTTCTTATGAGGTGTAGTTGGTAATCCAAATTTCTTTACAATTGATTCAGAAATTAGATTTACTTGTGAGCCACTATCAAACAAAGTATCAATCTTTTGATTTTTGGAAACAACTCGAATATGGAAAAGCTCATGGCTTTTTCTCTCATGTTCTTCATCAATAATAGATTGAGCAGAATTACTAGTAGATGCCTCAGAATTCTTACCTTTTATACATGTGGCTGCTATGATTGTTTCATCTCCCGAGTTTGACCCCAAATCTCTCTGAATAGTTGTAGCATTCTTCTTCTTCTTGCCCTTGGACTTCTTAGGTCTCAGCTGTGGATGCAGAATCCAACAATGCTCATCATCATGCCCCTCCTTTTTACAGTGAGTGCATGAAGCTTTGCCTTTTTGTGTAGTGTTAGCCTTCCTTGCTTTCCACTTCTGCTTTTTTTTCTCCTTTCTCTTGCTTATAGTGGGTTGGGATGGTCCCCCAACTTCTGGATTCCCATTCTTTCCTCTAGCTTCTAGATGAGTAGCTTGTACAGATACCTCATCTATACTAGTGGGATTAAACATGAGGAAGGTATACCTCATGTAGCTGTGTAGACCACCAATGTACTTCAAAGAGTTTCTGGTGAGTCTAATGAGATACCCAACATCAATTCTCTCTTTCTAAATTCTTGAGTATACCCTTGTACACTTTACCCTTTCAATTGCCAAAGAGTTTGCCAACTCATCATGGCTTGTTTCATGTAGGCCAATGGATAGAAATGCTTTTTGATGGCATCAACAAATTCACTCCAAACAGAGATGGTCTTGCCATGCTTCCTCATATCAGCTTGGGTTCGGCCTTCCCAGCAAACCAAGGCAGTGCTTCCTATGCGTAGGCTTACCAGTTGAATCTTACTCTTGTCTGAGTCTATGTTTTGTACTCTGCAATACACATCAATTTGTCTAATCCAATTGTCCAACATTTCAGCGTTTAGGTCTCCATCATATATAGGAAAATCAAATTTAACATCCATCTTAATCAAGGATGCTTTCTTATTATGTACAAGGCTACTAGGAGGTGTAAGAAAGCTTTCTTCTTTTCCCTTTCCTTTTGAGTGGTCATGGGAATGAGATTCATCTTCTTCGTTATCTTATTTAGAGCCTGATGAATCCTCATTCTCATTCTTTCTAAAGTCCCTATACATTTCTTCTACCATGGACTTTATAGCTGGGAAAATTTCTATGAATTGAGGGTCTGGCCCTATAGAACCTTCTTCTGACATTGTCTTCTGAGAATAGACTCTCCCAATTTCAGGATTAGTTTCCACCAACTCGCCTTCTCCTAATTTGAGCTTTGATCTAGTGATCATTCACAGCTAAACCAACACAAGCTTGTCTAACCTTATAGCCTAGAGCTTTGATACCACTTGATCTGATAATCACCCTATGAGTGACCTCAGTTGAAGATTTATTAAACAGAAGGTATTACAGACTCATGTGCTGGTGTGTGTGTTCTGTGTTATTGAAACAACGGATCGATCAGATTGCCAATACACAGACATTTAAATGGAAAGACAGTAGAGAAATACAGTAAGCAACACAATGACACAAACAGTTTTTAATAAGGAGTTCACCCTACTCTCCAGGGCTACGTCTCTGGTCCAGCTTCAGTGGTGGCCTTGTTTTATTGCGCCTTATAGCAGAGAAATTACAATACAAGGACTCGATACGAGTTCTCCTGAAGTAGATTTTGCTTGGTAGGGTGGTTCTTGGATTCCCCAAGCCACTCAGAGTTCACAAACTCCTTTTCTTCCTACCAGCTCTGTGACCTTTGGTCTACAGTGGAAAAAGCCAACAATGATGCTCAATCTAGATAGATTCCTCTATGGAAGGCTTGAATCTTCAAGCTCTCTAGTGCTCGATGTTGCCTGTGGTCAGCTCGGCCCTTTGTCTCCTCTGCTTGGCTTGACTATTCTCCGTGTTTAGTCCTCCTCTCGGGGTTCACTGATCACTATTTCTCTCGGTCGCTTGGATCCTTCTCAAAATCCTCCTCTCTTTTCGATTGTCTCTGTCCATGGCTTTAACCAGCCGATCCTATGCCTGTTCGGTTCCTCTCCCGCCTACGCCGATTCTCCTCCTGCAGCTGTGCTTGGAGTTCCTTGTTCGGCATCAGCACGAACGCTTAGGGAGTGCCACGTGTCTCCATCTAACTGGTTCCAGTATTCTTCGTCGGCTCGTTTCTTTGGTTATGTCGCTGATATGTTCTTTCTCCACCGTGGCGGTCAACGGATTCCAAATCCTTTCAAATTGCAGCTTATTTCCCTCTCGGTTCCACTTCTTTCTATCGAGCGCAATCTCAGCCGTCTGAACTGGGCTCCTCCAGATCCAATGGCATACGCACGTCGAGCGCGGCTGACTTGCTCGACCGATAATGCGCGATCACGGTGGTTTTTCTCTCACCTTCGCTACCACGCGTCGTTCGCTGATTGTGATCACTCCACTTTCTCCAAAACCTCTTACCATTCAAGGGCGCCCCGATCAAACTACCGGTTTTGAGGCCGTGGGTCCCACCGTCGTACATTGGCGTTTTTTACCTTTTTCCGCCCGCGGTCCTCTGGCTCCCAACGTGACCGAGTGCTTAAGGCTCCCCCATTTCGGCCCTGTTCGCCTAGTAATCGTGCATCAAAATCGCCTCCTTTTCCCGATCTGGGGCTCCCAGGGGCTGTTTTGACCTCCTACGCAGTCTCCATGGGCCTCGGTCAGCACGCTTTGACCGAGGTCCTCATCATTTCACGCCGGCTGCCATGGCCACTGGTTCAAGGGGTTTTTGATGCTGTTTTGGATTTCATTAAGGATTTGTTTAACTTGATACAGTCAAGGTTCTTGACAGTCTTTTGTGGATCCGATTTGCATCACTATTGTAGATTTTTCTAGCACTGGGAGCACAAAGTGCTTCAGGAGATAGGAAAGCTTCCTAGGGATAGTGTCTGGGTTGATTGTGTTGGGTTGTGTTATATTCTTTCCATGACTAGTCCACGTAGTTAACTGGGGGGTTAGAGGGGGGTCACATGGGGTTTGAGGCGTACTCGTAACCCCACTTTATGGGGTCCAGGGTAGCGCCCCGGAAAATTTTGGTTTTGGAACCTATGTTAGGTTGGGCGGACCCACCTATGGTTTTGTGTATGATTTTCGGACATGTTTTTTTGGACGCGATGGTTTTCGGTCCATGGTATTGGACGTGATGGTTTTCGGTCCATGGTATTAGATGCTTCGGCATGTATAAATATGTATTGTAACATTGAAAGGAATATAATGAAAAATCAAGCTGGTAGTCCCGGTTTTGGGATCCAAGGGAAAATCTCTGTGTATATGTCTTTTATGTGTTATGCTCTCGCATTGTTTATTTTATGTGTTTTAGAATTCGTATGTAGGTAATTTCTGTATGGGGTTAAAACCTACAGATTGTCGACCAGTGCCTAGGGCATCTTAAAAGAGTGCTTGATCGATTTCAGAGTAGAGGCTTCCAGCACTTCAATAATGTCACAAAAATACAAATGAGTTTGATTCAGAATCATTCATAAAGATACCAAATAGAAAGTAGTTGGTACACATGAGTATTCAATAGATAATCTTCAATTTCAAATGGCCAAATTGGATTAAGAATAAGCATCGAGTTTAATTGCTAAAATAGATATAATGGGGGAAGATAATAGAGGAGGAGTCTTTAATACAGATATTAAGATCTAACAATTATGCATATCAAGGCTCATAAAGAAATGTTAGAGGAGAATGTTTATGAAATGCGGGGACACATGTAGCGTTGTTTAAAGATTCAAGTTCTAACATAATGTAGGCATTATCCACCAATGATTTGATTTAAATGAATCTGCATATGAATTAAATATGTCTAGCTGTTAATTGACACGTTATCCGAGAGGAACATTTACGTATGATATTACAGAGAGAGAAGGACATTCTACAAATCTAATAAGTTGGAATCACCTGGAACTTTTTATTAATGTCTTGAAGAAAACCAACATATAATGAGCTTCATACAGGCCTTTAAGAAAATAGGAAAAGGTCCCGTAAGAGAGAAGTCTTTCCCAGAAATTTTGAACCTTTCTTAAGTGTTTCTTCCTCCCTTTTATAAGGAGAGGGAGAGCTTGAAAATCCATTACAAAAATATCTCAGCCTGAGCATCTAGTTGTTTGTATGACCAGCTGTCTCAGCGTGCAGGCTCTAACACCTCCAATTATTACAACAAAAAAATGATGGTTCGTTAAAATAAAACAGAATAACAAAACAAATCAATAACAAAACATGTGAAACTGAAATTTTGGTTTGGGAAAATATATCCATGCCATGTCCTTGTTGGCCTCTGCTCCAGCCACGCCACTGTTGCATCATGTCTCTCATACTCCTGGACAGTTCCCTGTCGCTTTTGGTCTCAACATTTTTACTTATTCATTTACAAGGACTGGGAGCGATCACTATAATGGCTTTTGTGCTTCTCTTTGAATCGAAGTTGCTGACTCATCCATCCCTCCAGACTCCCTGTATAACATTATCGGACCCATACCTTCCTTTTAAAAAACTTGCAGTGTAATATCAAGGATTCTCGATCACTGGTACTTAACATTGAAAAACATTACAAATATCGGGTGTTGTGCCAAATATCGGACCTCGACAAATCAGGACTTCACACTAGAAAAACTTCATGAGAAAAAGGACGTCGATCTTTGATTGGGGTTCGTTCATTATATTGCATTTTGACATATTGACAATTTCTAATGCATGCCATTGATGCATCTTCCCAAAGTTTTACGATCTTTGATTTGCTATGTGGTCTGGCCCACTTGGAAAGAGAATAAGGGAGGTCCTGCGCCAGGGCGTGAACCCAAAAAAACCTTCGATAAACTTTCTTTGCATTAGAAAGGCTTCGAATTACTTTTTCACTCCACCGTTGGTCACAATATATAAGGCACACATATCCATGTAACCCGCCTCTTGCCACTTATCCACCTCGCTTTGGGCCCACAATTTAGGGATATCACAATCGACGATTTTATAACGTTGCCTTTGATTACACCCTCCGGAACTTGTGATTGTCGAACACCGATATCCAATTAGTGACGTCATTGACACCACGTGGCTTTGTCGGGGCCAATAGTATTATGCCAAGTGGCCCTCTGGAGGAGAGAGAAAAGGCCCATTTCCCTTGGTTTTTCATTGATTTCCTTTGTTGGTTTTCTTCAACCCTTTTTGGCTTTGTAACACTAAAGGCTCAAATCTCTGTGAATTGCATCGCAATCGAAACTTTAGGCGAATATCGCAAATTTGAAAGGGTGTCCTTTGTGTGATTGTCGATTGCGATGCGCTGGTGCCTTGGACCTTCAATATCTGATTGTCAATATCAGAGATCGTTAATCACTGGTTTTCTCTGACCACCTCTACTACTACTTTAAAAAACCCTGATTTGCGGGATCTGGGGTTATACTTGAGCATTTTCTTTTTATTTCTAGTTTTCAAGGGTAACTTTCAATCTGCTCTAACTTTTGATTTCAAAGTTCATTTGAGGAGTTCTATATACTGTTGGAAAGATAATTTTGAGCATTATCCATTGGAGGAGGTTCGCTTGATCTTTGACTACTTTTGTAGCTTGAAATATTACTGAAAATTTCCTACTCTTTTGCATCCTTTAGACAACAAAAAACAAATAATGCAAAGGGTGACAACATTGGACAGTGCCTTGCTTGCAAGGTTTTGAGAACCTACAGACTAGCAACCTTCTATATTTTGGGCATAGAGTCATTTTATTCAAGTATAAAAGACAAAAATAGAAATATAAAGGATTGAAAGCATTAATGATATTTTACAATGGTTCACCTTTTCAAAGGGTGAGAATTGAACCTCTTAATGTTGGAAATAAAGTTTGAGGAATTACCCATTTACAGGAAGCTCAAGAATTTCACCCTCTAAGTTCTCCAGCATGAAAGTATTGTTTCCTTTAATCTCAACAACCTTGAAGGGTCCAAACCATAAGGGATCAAAATTTCCATGTTTCCCTTTGTCTCCTCTGCTCACATCTCGTCTTAGGACTAGATCTCTTGGTTGGAGAGGCTTGTCCCTAGCTTTCTTATCAAACAAGGACTTCATTTTTTGCTGGTAGTTGTATAACCTATGGTTTACTTGTTCTTTGGTCTCCTGGAGCTCCACTAATTGATGTATCCTTCTAGTTAGGGAGTTGGGTTCTTCTTTGAAACCCTGTAGCATTTTAGCGACCGACATAACAAGTTGTATAGGAAAACTTATGCTTTTCCATAGACTAACTCGAAAGGTGATTTACCTGTGGATCTTTTTGGAGTGATATTATTCGCCCACAATGAAAATTTATTTGAGAATCCCAGTTCCTTTGACTTTTTGCAATTGTCTTATTTAGGATTCTCACCACTATGTTGTTGGAAGACTCAACCAACCCATTTCCTTTAGGGTAGTAAGTGGTGGAATGACCAACTGTGATCTTATATTTCTGACAAAAGGTGTTAAAATTTGTAGACTTAAAATCCTAGGCGTTATTAGTCACAATCTTCACAGGACAACCAAACCTTGCCAACATGTTCTCCTCTAGAAATTTCATAACCACATGGTCAGTTTCATTCTTGGCTGGGATTGCTTCTACCCATTTGGTGAAATAGTGTGTGGTAGTGAGGATCCACTTGTGTTTGCCACTGAAAGGAGGATGTATTTATCCTATGAATTCTAGTCCCCATTGTATGAAGGGCTCTTCTACTATGACATGGATAAAAGGGAGTGGAGCCAATTTTTTTTTCCAACAAACACTTGACACTGTTGATAGGAACTAACATAAAAATAAACATCTCCAAATAGTGTGGGCCAATAGAACCTTGCTTTCAGTATCTAATGCGTAGTGGTCTTCCAGTTGTAATAGCCCCCCGCAAACGTTGTTGTGGAACTCCTCCATCACTCTTTGAGTTTCATTCTCCACCAAACACAACAGTAGAAACCCCACCAGGTCTTTCTAGTACAATTGCCCATCAAATATAATGAACTTTTGGGCTTGAGCCCTCAACGCTCTGTACTTTGATTTTTCCACCTTTGTTGAGAATCTAAAAAAGAGTAAATAGTGGATGACACTTTGATACCAGGTCGAAGTTTCATGTTTGATATGAATCTTTTCGACTGCAGCCTTGATCATGGGTTGTGTCCCCTCGTCACCCTCTCTTGTAAATAAATTGATTCCCAAAATGCCTGACAATTTGACTCTAATAGGATTTTCACCAATCCTTGTCCTTTAATGAGCTTATTGGGTCTTACCTCCATGTCATACTCCTGGATTTTTTCAATCCACTTATCCATTTTACCATCGTTGTCTCCTTATACTAGGATGTCCTTCACCATTGTTGTTGGGACATAAACCACGATGCTTGAGTGTAACACATAGAATATGAAATCCTTTAGAGCTCTCACTAAAGCATATGCCTATTTTTCCAATATAGTATACTTCAGTTTGGTATCCTGCAACACCTGGCTAAAGAAAGCTATGGGTTGCTCATGGCCTTCCTTATTTTTTTGAAGTAACACAACAACTGTAGTATGGGGGGAGGCAAAAGAGAAGATGTAAAATGTCCTTAAATAGTCCAAGCTAACTATAATCAAAGCTTCTTCAAAAGCTCTTTTGATTTGGGAGAAGGATTCTTGGGAATCTGGGCTCCACTTTACTTCATTCTCCTTTTTCAACATTTCGGTAATGCCTCTCACTATTTCTGCGTAATTAGGTACAAACCTTATCAAGAAATTAATCCTCCCCAAGAAGTCTTGGACCTCCTTCTTATTCCTTGGCAGGGAAATATGACTAATAACCTCCACCCCCTTAAGATCGAGTTTTACCCCTTCTTGTGCCTCTATGTGCCCCAACAACTTGCCTTCGCTAAAGCGAATTGGGATTTCTTGGGATTTAGGGACAGTCCATACTTTTTAGATTTTTCAAAGGAAATGTTTAGATGTTTGATGTGCTCCTCGTCTATTTTGGAGAAAACAATGATCTCATCTAGATAAACCACCACAAACTTGTCTTTCTCTCCCATAAATTCGATGTCCATTTCCCTCTTGAAAGTTGCTCCTGCGTTTATTAAGCCTAATGACATCCTTATGTACATAAAAGTCCCCCAAGGTGTCGTGAATGCAGTTTTCTTTTGATCCTTGGGTTGCACTGCCACTTGGTTATATCCTGAAAAGCCATCCATAATTGATATTCGAGCAGAGCCAACTACCTTCTATAAAATGTGATCCATTTTAGGAAAGGGGTAGTTGTCCTTCAAAGAAGCTTTTTTCAGATTCCTGAAATCTACACACAGTTTGATTCCTCCATTCTTCTCTCTAACAAGAACCATATTGGCAACCCTCTCTGAGTACCTTAGTGGTACAATGATATTAGCTTGGAGCAACTTCTTCACTTCTTTCTCAATGGATGGGAGTATAATTGGATTGATCTGTTTAGGGTTTTGCTTACATGGTTACATATCATTCTTTAAAGGGACCTTATGTTGCTTAATATTTACATCAAAAAATGTATATCATCATAAGACCAAGCAAAGACATCTCTATAAACTTTTAGGAGATTTAAGTACCTCTGTTTGTAGTGTCGGGGGGATCTTTGCTGATAATTTGATCAACCAGGGTTCATCTTCTGAGCCTATGTTTCAATCTTCTACATGTTCCTCATATTCTTGTTTAACAGGTTTAGCAACCACATCATTTGATTTTAAAATCCTCTCCAAAGGAGCTAGTCCCTGTGGGATAGCATTTCCATTCAGCTGTAGAAATCTATGTCCGTCGATACTTTCCTCCCACACAGTTGTCTGTTCTTCGGTTACTTCTTCCTCCTCTTGATCAACCTTAAAGTTTGATAATTCCCTAATGACCTCCATGAATCACTTGATTTGCTCATCATCCTCAAACATTTGCCAGTGTTTCACATTGTCAGGCACTAGGGGTCTGTCTCTGACATCAATTTCATATATGAGAAGATTATTTTCAGGTCGCTTGAGGTTGCTAGCAGTTTTAGCTAAACAATCATCCATTTGGTTTCCTTCTCTTGGTAAGAATTGGACATTAAATGTCGAGAACAAGTTGTCGATCAAGTCCCAAACTTCATTTCTGTAAGTCCTCAGCCGAGGGTGCTTAGTTTGGAATTGGTCCTTGATATGTTTGACTATCAATTAAGAATCTAAATATGGTCAAAATGTTAAAAATTAGATTCTTTTTCGTTTGCATACACAAAAACAGTGCTTCATATTCTGCCACATGGTTGGTGGCCTCAAACTTCAATTTGAAAGAAAGAGGAATTAAGTTACCTTCTGGAGATATCAATAATACCCCTGCCCCATTTCCTTCTTTTGAATTTTCCCCATCAAAATACAGCTTCCATACCTTGCTACATTCTTTGAGTTGTTAGTCTAATTGACTACAGGATGTATTTGTGTTTCTTCTTGAATGAATTCATCTTCTTCTAGCATAAAGCAAGATATGTCCATTTTTTTCCCATACATAGGTGCATTATTAGAATAATCAACTCTGGTGACTGTTTTGACAAATATGGATTCTCTATAGAGTCTCCTTTCCTATCCACCAAAGATAGGAATGATGGCATAAGTCAGTTCCAACTTGATAGACCCTCCAATCTTAGATCCCTAGAACCTGGACAACAACATACAAAACCTTAATGGGATGTCAAAAACTACGATATCCATTATCACACTTTTCACTGGGATATGAGCCAAATTTACCACCAGGTCTTTGATCATCCCCAAGCATTTGACCCTCTTAGAGTCAAAATAATAGAGATATTTATAGGGTCTGGTTATATCTAGAACTAGTTGCTCCATTACAGATAATGGCATCAAATTATGAGAAGCTCTGGAGTCTAACATGCAATTATGAAGCATAAGGTCATGTACTACTAGAGTGACATAAAAAGGTGGGGTGGAAGGACCTTTCTCCTCAATATGTGGTCCAAATACTACCATAGGCCTTTCTTCCTGCAATTAGACTGTCAAGGGGTTGGACTAAAGTGGAAGGAAACATAAACTAAGAGACTTGGGCCTTGTAATTGGGTTGTTTTAAGAGCTCAGACAATGGGATTGGGATATTTACTTTTTTGAGCTATTTTTGGAGGTTAAAGTTTGTAGGGCCTTTTTCTCCAGTGCTAGTTTCTACATGCTCCTTTTCTTTTTCAGGAATGGGTTTAGTGGGAGGAGGTGACTTACCTTCGTTAATGACTTCAGGCTAACAATTGTTTGGATCGAAGGACTCTTTCTTTCTTGAGATAGTTGGGTCTATAGGTCCCTTCCCCTTGTCAATAGACTTAGGGGGCACCTGGGAAGAATTACCTTCATTCTGATATGGTGCTCTTGATCTCTTTTTAGATGATCGTAGATCGTACTTCTTGTGCAATTGATCCTGCATGAAGTTAGTGAACTGTTTGTAATAGTCATTTATCTCCTCATCATCGAGTGTGGCATGAAGCTCATCCTCCTCTTCATATGTCCTAAGTTTTTGTTCCTCATCAAAGAAAGAGGAGTATAGGTTCCCCTGAAAATTGCATGGTTCTGGCAACTGTTCCTTGAGATCATCTTCTATATACAATGGAGGATGAATATGGTATGGTTTCTCTTTCCTCTCCCTTTGCATTAATTGTAGGGGAGGTCTTCGGTATTGGGGATTGTAACCCCGATTAGCAACTAGAAAGTTTTATCTCTGAGGGATTTTATTCTCCAACTCCATTTTAATCAGTTTTCTAGATAAGTTATTTATAAACTTATCCATTTCTTCTATCCTTTGTTCTTGAAATTATCTTCCACTTGAGGAAGCTACCTCCTCTTTTCCCTTTTTCTTCTCTCCAAAGTCAGTTCTACTTCTTGACTTCCCTGTGGAGGTATAGTTTTCCTCTACTTCAAGGGCATCGGTTTTGATCAGGTCTAAGGTAGGAGGCTTCCTTTCTCTGAGAGTAAAACCAAATTCTGAATCAAAGGCCCCAACAAAGACTACCCGGGCAACAACTGGGGGAGGTTTGATTTCAATAGGAAGATTATTGTACAACTTATTAAATCTTTTAATAAATCTGAGATGTCCTCACCAGATTTCTTCTTGATAGCATTAAACTATGTGAGGATGTACCCATGGTCTCTCTTCTCACCCCATTTATGCAAAAAGGATTTCTCCAGTTCTTCCCAAGTGTTAATGGAAGCATTTGGTAAACATTTAAACCATTTACTGACCTCCTCGTCCAAAGATTGGACGAAAAGTCTCAACACTACATCCTGGTGTTCAACATTTAGATTCTTTGCAAAGGTACATAATATTTCTACATGCCTCTGTGTTGTTAACTCAACTTCTTCATTATACCTGGGTATGAGTTTGAGGTATTCCTATGCGATAGCATTTAGAGGTTGAGGCAGGTTTACAGGAGCATACTTATTCTTCAAGAAATCTAGGACCACCATTTGGATTAGAGGTGGTGGTGCTTGAATTATTGGAGGAGTCTGTAGTATGACCAATGATAAGACAACTAACTGAAAGTGGAATGAGAAGTTATTCACACTGTGGGTAGGGATTCTTTGGAGTTTATCTTTTATTTCCTCGACTTCTTCTTTGACTTCTAAGGAAGCAATACTAAATAAATAATCACTTTCTCGAGAATATATCAAAACTTTTGGGGGAAGTTTAGAATAATTAATTTCATCTTTCTATGAACAAGTTGAAGATGCTTCAGGAAATGAATAAACAATGACATCACTATTTGGAGTCTTTTCTTTCCAAATCCTCTAGATATTATTCTCTATGGGCCAGTTACATATGGATTTCTTTATTGAGAGGTATTCGAGTGAGTATGGGGTCTCTGATGAGCCAAAATGATTAGCTAGAATTATCAGACAGTGGAGTCTCCAAGGTATTTTATACTAACATTCGGCTAGTGGAGTTGCCAAGGTAAGGGATCTCCAACCCTCACTTCCCTTGCTCACCTAACATAAAGAATGTAAAGATTTGTCATACCCAGGGCAAAGTATTTCACATTTCGCTCCTCGGTAATGGCGCCAAAAAGATGTTGTAGCTCTTTCTAGCACTAGGAGCACAAGTGCTTTAGGAGATAGGAAAGCTTCCTAGAGAAAACCTTTGGGTTGATTGTAGACCAGTGCCTAGGACATCTTAAAAGAGTGCTTGACCGAATTCAGAGTAGAGGCTTGCAACACTTCGGTTATGTCACAAAAATACAAATGAGTTTGATTTAGAATCATTCATAAATATATAATATAGAAAGAAGTTGGTACAAAGGAGTATTCAATAGATAATATTCAATTTCATATGGCCAAATCGGATTAAGAATAAGCAACGGGTTTAATTTCTGAAACAGATATAATGGGGGAAGATAATAGAGGAGGAGTCTTTAATACATAGTTTAAGATCTAACAATTCTTCATATCAAGGCTTAGAAAGAAATGGTAGAGGAGAATGTTTATGAAATGCAAGAACACATGTAGTGTTGTTTAAAGATTCAATTTCTGACATAATGCAGGCATTATTTACCAATGATTTGATTTAAATGCATCTGCATATGAATTAAATACATCTAGTTGCTATTTGACATGTTATCTGAGAGGAAGATTTACACATAAGATATTACATAGAGAGAAGGATATACTGCAAAACTAATAAGTTGGAATCTCCTGGAACTTTATATTAATATCTTGAAGAAAACCAACATATAATGATCTTCATACAGGCCTTTAATAAAATAGGAAAAGTTCCTGTAAGAGAGAAGTCTTTCCCAGAAATTCTAAACCTTTCTTAAGTGTTTCTTCTTCCCTTTAATAAGGAGAGGGAGAGCTTGAAAATCCATTACAAAAATATCTTAGCCTGAGCATCCAGCTCTCTGTATGACCAATTGTCTCAACATGCAGGCTCTAACGCCTCCAATTATTACAACAGAAAGATGTTGGTTCGTTAAAATAAAACAGACTAACAAAACAACTTAATAACAAAACATGTGAAACTGAAATGATGGTTTGTGAAAATATCTCCATGCCACATCCTTTGTTGGCCTCTGCTCTAGCCACATCATTGTCACATCATGCCTCTCATACTCTTGGACAGTTTCTTGTCGCTTTCAGTCTTAACAATTTTACTTCTTCATTTACAAGGACCGGGAGCGATCACTCTAATGGCTTTTGTGTTGCTCTTTGAATCAAAGCTGCTGACTAATCCACCCCTCTAGAATCCCTTTATAACATTATCGGAGCCCTGTCTTCGTTTTAAAACAACTGTAGTGTAATATCAAGGATTCTCCATCACTGGTACTTAACACTGAGAAACATTACAAAACAATAAATTCCGATCCCCTTTAGACCCCTTTTGCTTTGACCCATTTCTTTTCTTTTTCATCATATGACCGGGGGCTATCACTGGGTGTTATGCCAAATATCAAAGCTCAGAAAATCAGGACTTCACACTGAACAAGCTTCATAAAACAACGAATGTCGATCTTCGATTGGGGCCCATTTCGAATATTGCACTTTGGCATATCGGTGATTTCTAATGCACGCTAATGATGCATCTTCCCAAAACTTTGTGAACTCCAATTTGTGATGTGGTTTGGCCCACTTGGAAAGAGAAAAAGGGAGGGCCTGTGCGAGGGCTTGAACCCATAAAAATGTTCAATAAACTTTCTTTGCGTTATAAAGGCTTCAAATTAATTTTTCACTCCACTATTGGTCATGATATATATGGCACACATATCCACGTGACCCACCTCTTGCCACCTGTCCACCTCGCTTTGGGACCACAATTTAGGGATATCACAATCAATGATTTTAGAATGTTTCCTTTCATTACACCCTCCAGAACTTGCGATCGTCGAACGCCAATCTCCAATTAGTGACGTCATCGACGCCACATAGCTTTATTGGGGCCAATAGTATTCTGCCACATGGCCCTCTGGAGGAGAGAGAAAAGGCCTGCCTACCCTCAGTTTTTTGTTGATTTCCTTTGTTGCTTGTCTTCGATTGTTTTCGACGTTTTAACACTAAAGGCTCAAATCCCTGCAAATCGCATTGCAATCGGAACTTTAGGCGAATATCACAACTTTGAAAGGGTGTCATTTGTGTGATTGTCGCAATGATGCGTAGATGCCTTGGACCTTCGATCTTCGATTTCCAATATCGGTGATCGGTGATCGCTGGTTTTCTCTGACCACCTCTTTTGCTGCTTTAGAAAACTACAATTTGTGGGATCTGGGGTTATACTTAAGCATTTTCTTTTGATTTCTGGTTTTCAAGGGTAACTTCTAATTTGCTCTAACTTTTGATTTTAGAGCCCATTTGAGGATTTCTATATACCACTGGAAAGTTAATTCCGAGCATTAACCATTAGAGGAGGTCCGCTTAATCTTTGATTGCTTCTGTAGCTTGAAAGATGACTGCAACTTTCCTGCTATTTTGCATCCTTTAGACAACAAAAAAACAAATAATGCAGAGGGTGACAACACAACCCTTCGATAAGGGAAATATAGCATGCCTTGTTATTTGTCGTCCTTCCATGCACTTCTTTCTTTCTGTGCAACTAATGTTTTGTTGCACTATTATGAAGGACAAATTGAACAATTTCTCGTCCCGTATTAGGACAATAAGAGACTTCAATGCACATGGTCCTCTTTTGCACCATTATTTATGCTTACAAGAGCTAGAAAATAAGATAACAATAAAATCATATTAGAAATTAGGCATTTAAATTTTAACATTAAGCAACCTTTAGTTCCTATAATAAATGAGGATACAGTGCATTTAAGCATATACCCTAACAAAAGCCAAGAAGTGTATATTGCCAAAACACTTATGGGAACATTACAAAAGCATAACTCCTCCAATGATTCGAAAAGGACAGTTCTCCAAATATTCATAAGTAGAAAGACAAAATGAAAGTTGAAATGGTACATAATAATAAAATCTTCATAATTTGTAAGATTACATGGAGAACATAAGAGAAAAACATACAATAAAATTACTAGTCATTTAGAAGTGGCACTAAGGCTAGGGTAATAACATAAGAAAATCACTCAGGAAAGAATACAGATTCAGTAGATTCTACTACATAACTATAGAAAACTTCCATTAAAGGATCAATAAGACACATTACTATGCATGCTTAGCAGTACAAACCAAATAGATTATGGACATGATTTCTGCTAAACTGGATTCTAAAGAAATGGTTGTTTGCATAGGTAATGTAGAATAATGTATGGCACTAGAAAACTCAGGAAAGCATACAGATTCAAGAAATTCATAAATGTAGAAATAAATTCCATTTAAGGATTAACAAGAAAATTTACTATACATGCCTGCTATTAACAGATTCTAAATTGGATTTCTACTAATATTGGTCCTTGGACAAGGTAATGCGGAATAATGTAAACCCTCTACTAACACTTACAACAAACAGATAAGAAAATTTACTCAAGACGAGATACAACTTCCCAACAAGTCAATGTATACAACTTCTCTCGCCCTTGAATGGAACATGTCAAAATGCACAATATAAATGATGTAAATGCATGCCATTAACAGTGGTCTCAATGCCAAGTTCTACAACAAACAATTTCCACGTCATATTATATGCATGAAAATAGACCAAAGAAGGAAAAGCAAATGATGAGCTAGGGATAACAAAAATAAATATAATATTGTGTAGTCAATGGGAGACAAATTTTGTTTTGGCGGTGTAAACATCACATCCACAAGGGTTTGGTATCACAATAACCTAAGGAGTTGAGTCCAAAAATAAAGATGAAATGCATAATTAATGGTGCCATTAAATTCAATCCTGCAAGTGAAAACTAAAAATCAACAGAGTGTTGCACGCATTGGGATAGCGAAGGAAAAGACAAGAGTTTGTGTTTGTGTTTGTCCTCCTCCTGCGCCTTCAAATGGGAGAATCTGGAAATGATAATAGAAATATAGTATGATCAAGAGCCTCCTGCTATGGGATGCTGAAATAATCTACAATGAAATTCTTATTTCACCATTTTATCTGTCTCTCTATTAATACTTAACTACATGACATAACCAATACACCTATCACTATTCTTCCCTGCTCTACACTTCTCATACCAATGAGAATAAGATACTTTGTGTAAATCATTTTCCGGATTCATATCGCATTAGGTTTGTTGTTGTGATCGATGTTTTGAACCAGCAACCGTGGTTCATCATCGAGATGAGAAAGACTGATGAAATATTGGTCTACCATTTAGTTCAATAAATAGATGCATCTTTAAAAAACTAGACTATCTCATTCTTGGTAGTTTCCAAAGATATAATTGTTTAAATGTGTTGGTTGAATTCTTTCTCTTGTATGCTTCATGATTTCATGATTATTTAATTATGTCCACTAATGAGTAGAGTAGATTCAAGTCTATTGTTTTAGTAAATTACAATTAGTAGTTTTAATCTACAAGGAATTTCTATAGTCCTTTCTTGTCACAAAGTGCACCTCTATATCACCCTAATGCATGCAATAATGACTCTCACAGTAGCATCATGAGGATATAATCTATCTCCAAAAGGAAACCCTTAGCTTGTGGATGGCAACAAATATATGGAAGAAGATGGTAGGTTAAGAGTTCTTATCCATTTACCAATCTAGGCTTGAGATCCACTCTTGATGGGAGGATGAGCTCAAGGGATAATGGGTGAAATCTCCAAGGTAGGATACGATATGATTCAAGACTTTCATCCAAGGTAAATAGTTATAACAACCTCTTGAAGCTTCTAGAGGAGGAAGCTTCAAAATTCTTTTTATTTTTCCTGAATTTCTAGAATCAACACACCCCTAGCAAGGGGTAACCTGCTAGTGACCAACGCTGTTCCAGAGAGGGCCAACCTGCTGGTGATCAACACAGGTCCAGAGAGGGCCAACCAGCTAGTGAACATTGGTCCCTATAGGGCCAAGGTGCGTTGGCCTTAAAAACATTGAAATGAATCAGTTAGAGGCAAAAATTCATGGTTTTGAGAGAGTCCTACTTAGGGCTTTGTGTAAGGATGATAACAAGGTGTTAAAGGATGTGAATGATCCAATTTGAAGGCCTATCGACCAAATGTGACAAAATGGCCTATAACACTAATAATCATCCTTCTATCTTGAGTAAAATGATTTGCATTGAAGAAAGGGAATTTCATTGAAATATAAGAAACATAATGTGTTGCATCCCCAACTAATATTGGAAGCATTTTAGCAAAAAAAATGCCACTCAATATGGAACTACACTTAACTTGTACCTAGAATAAAGTCACATACATTCATAAGAACGTCTCTCAACACTAACTATGCATAGAGAATTGGTCCCGAAAATAAACTCCACTATACGCCCAGATGTTTTCAAACTATGATCATTACTACAACAAATGAAGCTTGTAGTCGGAAAATCTCTAAGTAAGGGATTGAGAAGGGCAATTCCATGGATGACTTACTTCATTCAAGTCGTTTCTATCATAAGCGATGTGTGTTTCTGCTTCTTAAAAGAATGTTTGTTTTGAGCCACATTCAATTATATATTAATCAATATGTTTCATCACATACTTACAAGAACCATGTGTCTCATGTCAGATCAATTTTCCTCTAGTGACAATGTGAAAGAAGAGAACAAGGATAAACTAGTTTGACATTGATAACCTTTCTTATTAGTTTATGTTCCTTACAATATGATATTGTTTGAGTATTACTTCTCTTTTATGTCAAATTTGAGAACTCTAAACTGAATTATGTTGTTTATGACAAGTTTCACATAATAGGCACCAACTAAGAAAACACAAAGTCTCCAAGGGCTTGCTCAAGGGTAAGGATAGCGGTGTTACTAATTCCTATTAAGGGAAAGCTTGACAAGGTGTCAACTAAGTTCCCTAGTTTTAGAAATTGATTCCATTTATACCTATAGTTAATTATATGAAAAGATGTGTAACTATGTTATGACTTATTTGCTATGATTTAAAGTTTAACTAAGTTGTGTTGACATTGAGTGAATCAACAATGATTATATTTTTGTCCTCCTATGTAAGTAAATTTTTGATAAGAATCCCATAAATTCCGTCAAGTGTGTATGATAAGATCATATAAGTTGTTGCTTGTATCAAAAGGGCATCCAATCCACATGCAATCAATTGTATTTCCATATCTGTATATTTGGATCCCTTTTGTTGTTCTAATAAATAATCTATTGTATAAGGCTTAGTTTCAGTCTTGGTTCTTTAGTGAGAATCCCTCTTGAACAACTATGGTATCGACATAACTCTTGGTGATATCAAGTGTGCTAATCTATACATCCTAAAAAACCTTCATACGATTATGTGAAACTTGTTGCCTAGTTTTAAGCACAAAAATTGGAGACATAGTTGTCGATACTCCTGAAAACATAGTTGCTCCAAGAAGTTGGATTTGTCAAGCATTTTCTTGGATTTGTCAAGCATTTGCCAATCTATGTATGTTGACAGATGAATGTCGCCGACAAGTTATTGAGAAGTTTTGATTCTCATCTTTGCAAAAGATAAAATCAAACAAAATTATTTATGTAGTTTTGGTGTATATCTATTAGTTATGTTATACGACACTTACATTAAAAATTTGAAATAAACCATCAATGAAGTAATGGGGTGTGGTGTGGAAGCAAAGGAAAAATGTAGTAAAAGGGGAAATGACAATGTGCTCATTATAGATGACTTTGAAGAAAAATTAAGTTCAAAATATATTAAAAAAAATAAAGACATATCTATCATATATTAACATATATATTTAATGTAAAAAAATAATGCTAAGATTAGTTCTAACACTACTTCAATTACGAAAAATATGAATGAAACATATTCCTTTGAATGGATAAAAAAATTAAAAAACAATGTGCAACAATAAAATGCCTCAAAAAGAAGGCCAGTAAAACCTTAAAAATAAAAATACAAAATTAAATACAAAATTTTAACAAAAAATTAATTAATTATACCATAGAAACATAAATCAACAAAACTAATACTATATTAGTATAATATTGATCGCTATATGCTTATACCTTAGACAGGGCTAATAATGCCTATATTTATTACTATTTATTACATCCACTTGATATTAAAATTTAAAAAACGACCCCACACGACCAGACTGAATATATAATTTTATATTATAAAACATAAATACAAATACAAATATAAATACATATAAATACATAATTGATCTAAAATTCCGTGTGGTATGAATAAATCAATCACTTAAAAAACAATGAAAGAGGCAACTTCTAAAAAATATCTTCCATGAGCCTTCAATTGGCCACGTGGCCTTCGTAAATCAATCATTTACGAAAAAAGAAAAGGGCAATAAAGCTTGGGTGAACGCTATTTCCACCTCCATAGCTCCATAAATGCCCGTCCTTTACAGCCCAGAGACCCATCCTCCTTATGTCATCACATGTTCCCGACCATGCATCCATCGAATGTTGAAGTAAAGAGAGGTGTAAGGACGGGCATTTATAGAGCTATGGAGGTGGAAATAGCATTCGCATAAAGCTTGCGTGCAACTTAATTGAAATCAAAATCAATTAAATCTTATAATAACAAGATGAATGTTAGTCCACGAATCTGCCTCTATCTTGGATTGATTAAATCTTATAATGATAATAATAAGATGCATGTTACTCCATGAATATGTCTCCATCTTGTCAAATATGATAGTTGACCACTATGTCATTTGTTAAATTGCACACATAAATTTACTGAATCTTGTGTTATCATTGGTTAAATCAATACCTATAAAAATTAAAATGATATAATAATAAGATGGGTGATTTATCAAATCACTCAAATAATGCAAAATTAAATTTTATAATTATAATAATATTGTGTTTTTAATAAGTGTTACATAATTACTATTCTCTAATGTTTAGTTTAAATATAATTAAATTAAAATAATAAATAATAAATGAAGAACGCTTGTTCAAGATTGAAATATCAATTTGATAAATAATATTTAATTTTTAATAAATTTATATATATATTTAAAATAGATATACATTTGATATATTGGTTTGTTTGAGGGAAATTAGATTAATTTTAATTGTTTTATAAATTTCACATATTTTGAGCGAATAGATCATTGTATACTGCGATAAGATTTTCTCGGAAATTTAATCTTTCGAAATTAAGATTTTGTTAATTATTTTTAGTCCACCTAATATATTATATAATCTCATTAATAATCTTGAATACTCTTAAAATTAAATCCAATATTTATAAACAATTTAATAAGCAATATTACATTAATTATAAATCAAAATATTAAATTAATTACAATAATCTATAAATCTTCCATTTATCGATTCTTCATAATTGGTTATCCGTATTTCCTTTTATTTCTTTTCCACTTAAAAATTGTACCAAGAGAATCCGGATTTTCTCTATACACGTAAAGATATACGAAAGTTGAATGCTATAAGTCTTCTCACTTAATAGCTTTTCGTAGAGTTCAATCACATTAAATCATGAATGTGTAATATGAATCATGGCTAGTTATTAAATTAGACATTGTTTAATAACATGTTAAAAGAAATATAAATAAAATAAAGGGAAAAAAAAAATTAAAAAAATACTTTATTTTTGGAGACTATAAAATATTTAATAGATTTCACTAAATTAATGTCAAATCCACTGCATACTCACTACGTAATACCTCCCTGGCCACCGGGATAATAATATTGGTAGTGAAATCTTTAATATTTATTTAATAATATTGGTAGTGAAAATCTTTAATATTTAAAAAATAAATCTATATTAAAAGATTAAATCTTATAATGATAAACGTGGGTTTAATCCCTAGTCAACTGATCTGTCTCTATCTTGTTAAGTAATGATTAAACCTTTATAATAACAGATGCTTATTTCTTCGTGGGTCAACTGATCCGTCTCTATCTTGCCAAGTAGTTGTGGTGGGCCACTATTGGGGTAAAGACAAACACTAGGCGTGGGTGCTCTAATGTGTAGCTCCGTGTATCAGCTTTAGGTCTTTCGAATTATCTACCTTCACTGGATTATTATTTTTTTGGGGTAAAGACAAACACTAGGCGTGGGTGCTCTAATGTATAGATCCGTGTTTATAGCTCCATCTTATTATAATTTTGCTCATTATGTATCAGCTTTACGTCTTTCGAATTATTTGCCTTCACTGGATTATTATTTTTTTTATTTTTTCGTTTTTCTGATTATTATAATGATTCGTTGAATTGATTAGATCATAATCATTTATTTATTTACTTATTATTTATTTAAGGGTTTTTGAATTAATTCTCTTATTTTAGGTTTTTAATTATAATTTTTTTTGAATTTATTAATTATTTTTAAAGTAAAGAGTTGAAAGTAAAGAATTCACATTTTTAAATTTATATGGGGAAGTTATATTTGTCAAATTAATATGGTCGTTAAATAGAGTGTTTCGTTTTGTATTTTAAATAATAAATCTTATAAAATCAAATTATAAAATCAAATTTTTTTCGAGACTTTTTATTTTTTTGATGTTGTTTTTTTAACATCATTATCGTATCAAAGCAAACTTTTGCAAACTTTTTCTTATTTTTTATGAAATATTATTACGATTGAGTTTGTCTTACTACTTTTTGTTGGTATGTGTACCTTTCTAGATCTCATATTTGTACACTTCCTTTCTTAGAATGAATTTTGCACATAGTCGGTTCATTGTAAATCCATGACATTGGATTAAAATAATTTATTGTAGAGAAGATGAATTGAATATAAAGAATGTGTTTTTATACCCATATCATTCATTTAAAAGCCAAAATCACTCATTGGGAGGAGTCACTTTGTGAGGAAGGCATGATCATGTTTTACAAATTATGTTGTAAAACTATAATAGATTGTGCTAAGAAATACAAGTCTCTAATTACTAATTTAGATCATAAATCGTGGATTTTGTTTTTTTCTCCACATCATTTAATAGGCATACCACCAATGCAACCTTGTACCCCTATACAATTGCCAAAATTCAATTCACCTCATCTCCAACATGATCTATACCAAAAGTAGATTGTGAGCTAACATGTTTAATATCATCTTATCTACTTTTGAGAACAATCTAGAAAATGGCTCCTTTCTCTTAGGAGGACGCTTGTAACAACACCCCTTACCCAAAACCATAGATAAGAGGTGGTCACTATGCAAACCTGATCTTCAAAGTACTGTTATGAAAATGGGGTATAATTTTTTTTTACTTTTTTTCCAAACTTCTTTGAACTTAGAATAACCATCACCATTACGTTCATCTCGTCGAAACAAATCCAACGATATAAAATTTTACCTCGATCTGACCTTCGGATTGAGAGATATGGCCCTCCAAAGATGGGCACCACTTTCCCTGCCACATTATCTCATTGCCACGTGACAGCCCACCATTGGTCCCCATGGCAGTCAGGCACATGGAAAATTCAGGGTCAACCTTGCTCACACAATGTGTTTTTTCTCTTTTCTGGGCTCAACCCCCGACCTCCGACCTAGTCAGAGTCGACCCTCCATTGCATGCGTCAAACTTTTCACACCGCTTGACCCTGACCCTCGACCTGTGCCAAATTCCAAACTACAACCTCTGACCAAGTCAGCGTTGGTTCTCCCTAGGTGATCTCCCTTTTTACAACGACCCCGACCCCTAACCTAAGGGTCAAAGACTCATAATTTTTTTGTTGTTTTTCTAGCTTTTCGATGGATTCTAGGGGCCAGTTTTATTCAAGAGTTTTTTGGGTTTTCTAAGGGATTTCAAGTTCCATTAGTTTCACTTTAGAGCCACTAAAATCTAAGGGAAATTCTTAAGACCAAATGCATGCACATTCCATTAAGGAAATCACAAAAACATGACCACTTCCAAGACTAATCCTTCCATGGACACAGAGAAACAAACAAGTCTAAATCAACAGGAAAATTACCCTTCCTTGGCTCTATCAGCCTACCTAGCTAAGAAATAATGAACGTAGATTCACATGACCATGCATACCTTCATATTCAAGTGACAAAGATGCACTCCGAGATTTGTTACAACAAACATACAATCATGGAGTTGACAATGCAGAAACACAACATTTCCATCATAACAGGGTTTAGTTCATAACATTCATTCATCATAATATAACAACGAGTCCACATGGATAGTTCTCCTCATAGATCAAACATATCACTAGTGCAATTCCAAAACTAAAAAGGGTGAACCCTTTCCTGCATCAACATGTTAGCATAAGGCCCTTAACTCCATGAAATGTTCACAGTCATCCACATAACCTCATATTGAGGAGCTGCAAGGTTTTCCAAAACTTTGGAAGCTTTATCCATAAGAGGACAAAGGTGAAGAAGATGCTTCCCTTCACATAACCTACAGGGGAATCTAATCTTTCCCTTCTTCTTACCATCGTTAGCTGAAGGTGTAGCATCAACATGATCTCCAGAGGTCGATGGGGATGGTCGATCCAGATTTTGAGACCATACCTCTAAGACTCTAGGAATGCCAGGATAGTCTCAAAGGAGATGGTCACCCCTACATAGTCTGCAAGGGAATTTTACCTTTCGTGAAGGGTCAAAAGGTTTGTCGATGGGGGGTGCATTTGGAGTAACAACTGCACGGTTGGCCTCTTGCTTATTTGGCTTCTTCTTCTTCGTCGTCTTCTTCTTCTTCTTAGCCTCCTGGTTACTTGATTTTAAGATTTCACCACGCGAAGTAGAAGGGGAAGATGAAGAAACAAGGGAAGAAGGTGAGAGTTCAACCTTAGAATCATCGTGACATGATTCAAATGAAGGAGATGTTTGCATAGGAGTCGAGACACTCGGAACCACCGAGGTCAAAAATAACCACACAGGTAAACCAATGGTTAACGCAGGGAGGGACAACGTCGCCATATAAGGAACACCAACATTTCCAAAAGAAGGAAAAGGACCAGGATTCCCATCCGAGGGGAACCCTTGACTGGAAGACTCTTGGAACATTTCCATTGGAATCGACTTTTTAAAGTAACACTAAGGAAGATAACTTTAACCAGGAATATTTCGTGTGTAGTTAATTTTAAGACACTTAAACAAAACTTTGCCTTTTCATGTTTTAAGAGTTGAGAAAAGGAAGAAAAGTGACTCTAGTCAATTTCAGAATTAATAAGCTCGAAAGGACAAGTGCTCGAATGATCTTTTAAATTTAATGAGTCAAAAATATCAAATGACTGCTCTGGATGATCTAGGTAAAGAGGATTACCACGCAACCGTGAACTGCTAAATAACTCCTGACGTGCTGAGAAGTATGGGAAAGAAATCTCCACGAATGTTGTGTTCAATGTATCACGTTTGCAAGACGGCTGACTCAGCTTCCTATGGATAAAGGATTGCAGCCTAGAGGGGTCTCTCGTTATATACTCGACGGTACGGGGAGCACAACTTATCCATACTAGTGCTATCTAATTTCGAATCTAACGACAACTGTTAGGTTTAAAGACGTCGGAACACGTCACTAGCCTAGACCACTCAATGTGAGCATTAAGTTTCAATGCTTCCTTAGGTTAATTCAATAAATTGTAACAGTTGATCTTGAATTAGGTTTCAATTACAAGGCCCTACCGCTATCATTTGAAAACTCCTATATGCAACTATATGAGAAAAGAGATCTTTGTCTTCGATGAAAACTATCACTAATTGAGAGATAGAGAACACAAAATTAATGCAACAATAGAAGAATGAAATCTTTCACTAATAAATCTCCTAAATGCACTTAATCTTCCCTTAACAACAAAAGAAGTTTCATTTCATTTCCAATGCTTATGATGATGCAATTCTAGCTTCTCAATGACACTACTAATGCAATATTTTCGCTTAAGTAAACTAGAATGATGTTCTTCCTTTCATAAAATGCAAAATGAATCTTTCACATAAAGCACTTTAATGAAAACTTTCACAATTCTGAACAAACAAGCATCAATCAAATCCAAAGCATGATGAAAGAAACTAAAAACAAATTCTTCCCTGAATCAAACAAACCAAACACATAAATGCTTCAATCAACAAACCAAGCAATGTAATCTATGCTTGGAAAGAGAAAAGAGACACTCGAAATAAGAGACAAACAAGACTCTTTCACTCATTCAATTGAAAACAAAGAATCCTAGTCACTCCTAGGAGGAAGAAGAGAATGTGATGGTCAAGACACACTGGCACTGGAATGGGATAAATTCTGATTTTTTCTTACCCCTAAGATCGAAGCGACTTTTGGGCCAAAAGTAGCGCCGATCGACACGATTGACCAGTACTACAACTAGCGCTGATGGCTGATAGACACGACTTTTGGGCCAAAAATAGCACTGATCGAGGGATTCAAAGAAAAAATAAAAAAGAACTTCACACAGGGCCAGACTTAACACATCAGAGGGTGGGATAAACCAAGAAAAGAAAAACCAAATGAAAAGTAGCTTTCTAATCTAGGAGAAAATATTCCAAAAAGGTTACAGGGTCAAAAACACAAGAGCAAAACACACTGACCAAGATTGGGGTCTAGCCCTAATCTTCACTTACAGGGATCGGTGCAACTGCCTAACTAACAACAAGTGGTAGAGGCGGGTCAACGCGACTGTTCCTCTGTAATTCACGCTGGTTGGCACGACTGTCAGCCGATTAAACATGTTGTCCGAGGGAACTAAGGAAAAATAATAAAAAAATCAGAATAGGGACTAGATCTGCTACTATGAATTTTAGACTTAGGCCAGTAAGCAGAAGAAAAGAAACAAAACCAAAGGGAAAACGTGAAACTAGCAAAGTTCTCACGAAATCATGAAACCCAAAACAAACAATAGATGGGATCCCCCCAATGGAGTCGCCAATTTGTGGTGAAGTAAAATTATAAGTGCAGACACGAACGAATTCCTCTAGCCCGATAATGGGTCTAGCCACAACATTTACATTCTATGGAAGATTTCCTTAGGTTAGAATCAATCAAGAGGGCTTGCCTCTTGTTCGCTTATCCTGCTTGATGATGTCCTCGGTTGCTTGCTCCAACAATCTCTCGCTTCCTTATTCAAGCTCCTGAAATAAGTAAACAACAACAACACACAAACATAATAATAGAAAAATTGCAATTCAACCTACTTAATGAGTCAAGAAGCATCAAGACACGAATATGTAATATTACAAAACATGTAGGAAATCAATCGATAGTTAGATATATTAATATCAAGGAGAGATTACAACCATTCGTCTTGACGTTGCAGTCTTCCTCTAACAAGACTAGGTTCCAACACACTTCTGCTAGCATTCCATGATGGCTTCAAACAATACTAGTTTAAAGGCTCTTCCCTTTATACTTCACTCCAAACCAAACACACTTCTCCCTCACACAACTAGATGGCTACAAATAGTAATATATTGCTTGTCTAATCAAGATAGTATACCCACACTCAGCCAACACTCTCACTATGACTAGTTTGTGCTTGGAAAGAAGGGAGGTTTATATAGGAAATATGAATGGGAGATGGATCCTCATCTCATGGGAGAAGGGCTTATCCCTTGAGGTAGTTCCATAATTATAGGGGAAAGGAGCCCAAATTGTCATCCTCGACCCCATCTAGCCAAACCATTTACCGAACTTCCGTTACGGAGCTTCTAGAGTTGGAAGCTTCAGCTCTAATTTAAAAAAAAATCCATAATAGGATCGGCGCGACTGGAACACAGCTTAGTCGCATTGATTGGCACAGCGAATAGTGCTAATATATGCACATCAGCGTGGGGGAGACAAAGGCCATTAGCGCCGGTCTTGTAAACTGGGCAAAACAGAAGTTTTAGGGGAAATGGTGCAAAAGGGAAATGATCTGCTCATGAAGAGGGACATAATGGGAGTTTCTTCATGAAGGCAAAGCATGCGAGGTTCACCGTAGAGGTCCTCAAGGATCAAGGAATGGGGAGTACAGGGAGAGTGACAAAATGCTATGTAATAGTTCAACTAGTTAACTCATGATTCACTCATAAATAACTCATGCATGTCATATATGAGAGTACCCAGTTGAGAGTGGAGTTCAGGGACAGTGTACTATCAGTTATATAATCATTCAAATTGTATAGGTGGTGAATGTAGTCAGAGGAAGGCCTATGAGGATTGCACAATTTCTATTGAGGACTTTCCATAATTAATAGGGGATAATTACAAAGGAAACAACGCAAAGGAAATAGGGATTTGGGCAAGCCAAAATTTGGTTAAGTATTAGTCTGAGCTTGTCTAGGAAGTTGTGAGATGGATATCGATAGTGCCGAGGTTGCTCGGGCTTGAGAAAAACATTGTAATCTTCTCATTTTTTTGACTAATGCAATATACAAATAGTAGGGGTTTTTAGTTGTGGCTTTCCCTAGGAAATAATTGTTTAAATGTGTTGGTTGAATTCTTTCTCTTGTATGTTTCATGATTATTTAATTATGTCAACTAATGAGTAGAGTAGATTCAAGTCTATTGTTTTAGTAAATTACAATTAGTAGTTTGAATCTACAAGGAATTTCTATAGTCCTTCCTTGTCACAAAGTGCACCTCTATGTCACCCTAGTGCATGCAATAATGACTTTCACAGTAGCAACATGAGGATATAATCTATCTCCAAAAGGAAACCCTTAGCTTGTGGATAGCAACAAATATATAGAAGAGGATGGTAGGTTATTTTTTCTTATCCATTTACCAACCTAGGCTTGAGATCCACTCTTGATGGGAGGATGAGGTCAAGGGATAACGGGTGAAATCTCCAAGGTAGGATACGATATGATTCAAGACTTTCATCTAAGGTAAATAGTTAGAACAACCTCTTAAAGCTTTTGGAAGAGGAAGCTTCAGAATGCTTTTTATTTTTCCTGAATTTCTAGAATCAACACACCCCTAGCTGGGGTAACCTGCTAGTGATCAATGCTGGTCCAGAGAGGGCCAACTTGCTGGTGATCAACACAGGTCCAAAGAGGGCCAACCTGCTAGTGAATATTGGTCCCTATAGGGCCAAGGTGCGTTGGCCCTAAAAACATTGAAATGAATCAGCTAGAGGCAAAAATTCATGGTTTTGAGAGAGTCCTACTTAGGGCTTTGTGTAGGGATGAGGACAAGGTGTTAAAGGATGTGAATGATCCAATTTGAAGGCCTATCAACCAAATGTGACAAAATGGCCTATAACACTAATAATCATCCTTCTATATTGAGTCAAATGATTTGCTTGCATTGAAGAAAGGGAATTTCATTGAAATATAAGAAACATAATGTGTTGCATCCCCAACTAATATTGGAAGCATTTTAGCAAAAAAAATGCCGCTCAAAATGGAACTACACTTATGCTTGTACCTAGAATAAAGTCTCATGCATTCATAAGAATGTCTCTCAACACTAACTATGCATAGAGAATTGGTCCCGAAAATAAACTCCACTATACACCGAGATGTTTTCAAACTATGATTATTACTACAACAAATGTATCTTGTAGTCGGAAAATCTCTAAGTAAGGGATTGAGAAGGGCAATTCCATGGATGACTTACTTCATTCAAGTAGTTTCTATCATAAGCGATGTGTGTTTCTGCTTCTTAAAAGAATGTTTGTTTTGAGCCACATTCAATTATATATTAATCAATATGTTTCATCACATACTTACAAGAACCATGTGTCTCATGTCAGATCAATTTTCCTCTAGTGACAATGTGAAAAAAAAGAACAAGGATAAACTAGTTTGACATTGGTAACCTTTCTTATACTCTTATTTTTTTATTATCTTTATTTCCCTTATTTCTTTTCAACTTAAAAATTGTACCAAAGAAAATCCGGATTTTCTCCATTCCATACACGTAAAGATATACGAAAGTTGAATGCTATAAGTCTTCTCACTTAATAGCTTTTCGTAGAGTTCAATCGAACTATGCATGAAAATTAAATCAATAACATGTAATATGACTTTCACCAATGTGTAATATGAATCATGGCTCGTTAAATTAGACATTGTTTAATAACATGTTAAAAGAAATATAAATAAAATAAATGACAAAAAAAATAATTTTTAAAATTATATTTTTGGAGACTATAAAATATTTAATATATTTCACTAAATTAATGTCAAATCCACTGCGTACTCACTACGTAATACCTCCCTGGCCACCGGGATAATAATATTGGTAGTGAAAATCTTTGATAATTATTTAATAATATTGGTGGTGAAAATCTTTAATATTTAAAAAATAAATCTCAGAATAGTAAAATGTATATTTAATATTAAAAGATTAAATCTTATAATGATAAACGTGGGTTTAATCCCTAGTCAACTGATCTGTCTCTATCTTGTTAAGTAATGGATTAAACCTTTAATAGTTGAAAATTGAATCGTATAATAACAGATGCTTATTTCTTCGTGGGTCAACTGATCCGTCTCTATCTTGAAAGAAGATAAATGAAAAAATTTGAGCCGCGGTTGTCTGTTGGGGTAAAGACAAACACTAGGCGTGGGTGCTCTAATGTATAGATCCGTGTTTATAGCTCCATCTTTAAATAATAATAATAATATTTATTTAATAATATTGGTAGAGAAATCTTAATATTTAAAAAATAAATCTCAGAATAGTAAAATGTATATTTAATATTAAAAGATTAAAACTTATAATGATAAACGTGCGTTTAATCCCCAGTCAACTGATCTGTCTCTATCTTTTTAAGTAATGATTAAACCTTTATAATAACAGATGCTTATTTCTTCCTTGGTCAACTGATCCGTCTCTATCTTGCCAAGTAGTTGTGATGGGCCACTATTGGGGTAAAGACAAACACTAGGCGTGGGTGCTCTAATGTATAGATCCGTGTTTATAGCTCCATCTTATTATAATTTTGCTCATTATGTATCAGCTTTACGTCTTTCGAATTATTTGCCTTCACTGGATTATTATTTTTTTATTTTTTCGTTTTTCTGATTATTATAATGATTCGTTGAATTGATTAGATCACAATCATTTATTTATTTAAGGGTTTTTGAATTAATTCTCTTATTTTGAGGTTTTTAATTATAATTTTTTTTTGAATTTATTAATTATTTTTAAAGTAAAGAGTTGTAAGTAAAGAATTTACATTCTTAAATTTATATGGGAAGTTATATTTGTCAAATTAATATGGTCGTTAAATAGAGTGTTTTGTCTTGTATTTTAAATAATAAATCTTATAAAATAAATTTTTTTTTGAGACTTTTTATTTTTTTTATGTTGTTTTTTTAACATCATCATCGTATCAAAGTAAACTTTTGCAAACTTTTTCTTATTTTCTATGAAATATTATTACCATTGAATTTGTCTTACTACTTTTTCTTGGTGTTTGTACCTTTCTAGATTTCATATTTGTACACTTCCTTTCTTAGAATGAATTTTGCACATAGTCGTGCATTGTAAATCCATGATATTGGATTAAAATAATTTAATGTGGAGAAGATGAATTGAATATAAAGGATGTGATGTTTTTATACCCATATCATTCATTTGGAAGCCAAAATCACTCATTGGGAGGAGTCACTTTGTGAGGAAGGCATGATCATGTTTTGCAAATTATGTTGTAAAACTATAATAGATTGTGGTAAGAAATTCAAGCCTCTCATTACTAATTTAGATCATAAATCATGGTTTTTGGTTTTTTCTCCACATCATTTAATAGGCATACCACCAATGCAACCTTGTAACCCTATACAATTGCCAAAATTCAATTCACCTCATCTCCAACATGATCTATACCAAAAGTAGATTGTGAGCGAACATTTTTAATATCATCTTATCTACTTTTGAGAAAAATCTAGAAAATGGCTCCTTTCTCTTAGGAGGACACTTGTAACAACACCCCTTACCCAAAACCATAGATAAGAGGTGGTCACTATGCAAACCTGATCTTCAAGGTACTATTATGAAAATGGGGTATAATTTTTTTTACTTTTTTTTTCCAAACTTCTTTGAACTTAGAATAACCATCACCATTTCGTTCACCTCGTCGAAACAAATCCAATGATATAAAATTTTACCTCCATCTGACCTTCAGATTGAGAGATATGGCCCTCCAAAGATGGGCATCACTTTCCCTGCCACATCATCTCATTGCCACGTGACATCCCACGATTGGTCCCCATGGCAGTTAGGCACATGGAAAATTCAGGGTCAACCTTGCTCACACAATGTGTTTTTTCTCTTTTCTGGGCTCAACCTCTGACCTCCGACCTAGTCAGAGTCGACCCTCCACTGCATGCGTCAAAATTTTCACATCGCCTGACCCCAACTCTCAACCTATGCCAAATTCCAAACTACGTCCTTTGACCAAGTCGGCGTTGATTCTCCCTAGGTGATTTCCCTTTTTATAGTGACCCCCGACCCCTAACCTCAGGGTCAAAGACTCATAATTATTTGTCGTTTTTCTAGCTTTTCGATGGATTCCAGGGGCCAGTTTTATTCAAGAGTTTTTTGGGTTTTCTAAGGGATTTCAAGTTCCATTAGTTTCACTTTAGAGCCACTAAAATCTAAGGGAAATTATTAAGACCAAATGCATGCACATTCCATTAAGGAAACGACAAAAACATGACCACTTCCAAGACTAATCCTTCCATGGACACAGAGAAACAAACAAGTTTGAATCAACAGGAAAATTACCCTTCCTTGGCTCTATCAACCTACCTAGCTAAGAAATAATGAACGTAGATTCACATGACCATGCATACCTTCATATTTGAGTGACAAAGATGCACTCAGAGATTTGTTACAACAAACATACAATCATGGAGTTGGCAATGCAGAAACACAACATTTCCATCATAACAGGGTTTAATTCATAACATTCATTCATCATAATATAACAACGAGTCCACATGGATAGTTCTCCTCATAGATCAAACATATCACCAGTGCAATTCCAAAACTAAAAAGGGTGAACCCTTTCTTGCATCAACATGTTAGCACAAGGCCCTTAACTCCATGAAATGTTCACAGTCATCCACATAACCTCATATTGAGGAGCTACAAGGTTTTCCAAAACTTTGGAAGCTTTATCCATAAGAGGACAAAGGTGAAGAAGATGCTTCCCTTCACATAACCTACACGGGAATCTAATCTTTCCCTTCTTCTTACCATCATTAGCTGAAGGTGTAGCATCGACATGATCTCTAGAGGTCGATGGGGATGGTCAATCTAGATTTTGAGACCATACCTCTAAGACTCTGGGAATGCCAGGATAGTCTCAAAGGAGATGGTCACCCCTACACAGTCTGCAAGGGAATTTTACCTTCCGTGAAGGATCAAAAGGTTTGTCGATGGGGATGCATTTGGAGTAACAACTGCACGGTTGGCCTCTTGCTTATTTGGCTTCTTCTTCTTCTTCTTCTTCTTAGCCTCATGGTTACTTGATTTTAAGATAGCACCATGCAAAGCAGAAGGGGAAGATGAAGAAACAGGGGAAGAAGGTGAGAGTTCAACCTTAGAATCATCGTGACATGATTCAAATGAAGGAGATGTTTGTATAGGAGTCGGGACACTCGGAACCACCGAGGTAAAAAATAACCAGACAGGTAAACCAATGGTTAACACATGGAGGGACAACGTTGCCATATAAGGAGCACCAACATTTCCAAAAGAAGGAAAAGGACCAGGGTTCCCATCCGAGGGGAACCCTTGGTTGGAAGACTCTGGGAACATTTCCATTGGAATCGACTTTTTAAAGTAACACTAAGGAAGATAACTTTAACTAGGAATATTTCGTGGGTAGTTAATTTTAAGACACTTAAACAAAACTTTGCCTTTTCATGTTTTAAGAGTCGAGAAAAGGACGAAAGGTGACTCTAGTCACTTTCAGAATTAACAAGCTAGAAAGCACAAGTGCTTGAATGATCTCTTAAATTTAATGAGTCAAAAATATCAAATGACTGCTTTGGGTGATCTAGGTAAAGAGGATTACCAGGCAACTGTGAACTGCTAAATACCTCCCGACGAGCCGAGAAGTATGAGCAAGAAATCGCCCCGAATGTTGTGTTCAGTCTATCACATTTGCAAGGCGACTGACTCAACTTCCTATGGATAAAGGATTGCAGCCTAGAGGGGTCTCTCGTTATATACTCGATGGTACGGGGAGCACAAATTATCCATACTAGCGCTATCTAATGTTGAATCTAATGACAACTGCTAGGTTTAAAGACGTTGGAACACGTCACTAGCTTAGACCACTAAATGTGATCGTTAAGTTTCAATGCTTCCTTAGGTTAATTCATTAAATTATAACGGTTGATCTTGAATTAGGTTTCAATTATAAGGCCCTACCGCTCTCATTTGAAAACTCCTATATGCAACTATATGAGAAAAGAGATCTTTGTCTTCGATGAAAGTTATCATTAATTGAGAGATAGAGAACACAAAATTAATGCAACAATCGAAGAATGAAAATTTTCACTAATAAATCTCCTAAATGCACTTAATCTTCCCTTAACAACAAAATAAGTTTCATTTCATTTCCAATGCTTATGATGATGCAATTATAGCTTCTCAATGACACTACTAATGCAATATTTTCGCTTAAGTAAACTAGAATGATGTTCTTCCTTTCATAAAATGAAAAATGAATCTTTCACATAAAGCACTTTAATGAAAAAATTCACAATTCCGAACAAACAAGCATCAATCAAATCCAAAGCATGATGAATGAAACTAAAAACAAATTCTTCCCTGAATCGAACAAACCAAACACATAAATTCTTCAATCGACAAACCAAGCAATGTAATCTATGCTTGGAAAGAGAAAAGAGACACTCGAAATAAGAGAACAAACAAGACTCTTTCACTCATTCAATTGAAAACAAAGCATCCTAGTCACTCCTAGGAGGAAGAAGAGAGTCATGGTCAAGACACCCTGGCAGTGGAATGGGAGAAATTCTGATTTTTTTCTTACCCCTGAGACCGAAGCGACTTTTGGGCCAAAAGTAGCACCGATCAACACGACTGACTAGTATTACAACTAATATTGATGGCTGATCGGCATGACTTTTTGGCCAAAAATAGCTTTGATAGAGGGATTCAAAGAAAAAATAAAAAAGAACTTCACACAGGGCCAGACTTAACACATCAGAGGGTGGGATAAACCAAGCAAAGAAAAACCAAATGAAAAGTAGTTTTCTAATCAAGGAGAAAATAGTCCAAAAAGCTTACAGGTTCAAAAACACAAGAGTAGAACACACTGCCCAAGATTGGGGTCTAGCCCTAATCTTCACTTACGGGGATCGGCACGATTGCCTAACTGGCAACAAGTGCTAGAGTCGAGTCAACGCGACTATTCCTCCGTAATTCACACTGGTCGGCGCGACTGTTAGCCGATTAAACACGTTGTCCAAGGGAACTAAGGAAAAATAAAAATAAAAAAACAGAATAGGGACTAGATCTGCTACTATGAATTTTAGACTTAGGCCAGTAAGCAGGAGAAAGAAACAGAACCAAAGGGAAAACGTGAAACTAGCAAAGTTCTCACGAAATCATGAAACCCAAAACAAACAAAAGATGGGATCTCCCCAGTGGAGTTGCCAATTTGTTGTGAAGTAAAATTATAAGTGCGGACACGAACGAATTCCTCTAGCCCGATAATGGGTCTAGCCACAACAAATACATTCTATGGAAGATTTCCTTAGGTTAGAATCAATCAAGAGGGCCTGCCTCTTGGTCGCTTATCCTGCTTGATGATGTCCTCACTTGCTCGCTCCAATAATCTCTCGCTTCCTTCTTCAAGCTCCTGAATCAAGTAAACAACAACAACACACAAACATAATAATAGAAAAATTGCAATTCAACCTACTTAATGAGTCAAGAAGCATCAAGACACGAATATGTAATATTACAAAACATGTAGGAAATCAATCGATAGTTGCATATATTAATATAAAGAGAGATTACAACCATTCATCTTAATGTCATAGTCTTCCTCTAACGAGACTAGGTTCCCACACACTTCTTCTAGCATTCCATGATGGCTTCAAACAATACTAGTTTAAAGGCTCTTCCCTTTATACTTCACTCCAAACCAAACACACTTCTCCCTTACACAACTAGATGGCTACAACTAGTAATATCTTGCTTGTCTAATCAACATAGTATACCCACACTCAGCCAACACTCTCACTATGACTAGTTTGTGCTTGGGAAGAAGGGAAGTTTATATAGGAAATATGAATGGGAGATGGATCCTCTTCTCATGGGAGAAGGACTTATCCCTTGAGGTAGTTCCATCATTATAGGGGAAAGGAGCCCAAACTGTCATCCTCGACCCTATCCAACGAAACCATTTAACGGACTTCCATTACGGAGCTTCTAGAGATGGAAGCTTCGACTCTAATTTAAAAAAATTTCCATAACAAGATTGGTGCGACTGGAACATAGCTCAGTCACACCAATTGGCGTGGGGAATAGTGCTAATCTCTACACATCAGCGTGGGGGAGACAAAGGCCATTAGCGCTGGTCTTGTAAACTGGGAAAAACAGAAGTTATAGGGGAAATGGTGCAAAAGGGAAATGATATTCTCATGAAGAGGGACATAATGGGAGTTTTTTCATGAAGGCAAAGCATGCAGGGTTCACTGTAGAGGTCCTCCAGGATCAAGGAATTGGGAGTACAGGGAGAGTGACAAAATGCTATGTAACAGTTCAACTAGTTAACTGATGATTCACTCATAAATAACTCATGCATGTCATATATGAGAGTACCCAGTTGAGATTGGAGTTCAGGGATAGTGTACTATCAGTTATATAATCATTCAAATTGTACAGGTGGTGCATGCAGTCAAAGGAAGACCTATGAGGATTGCACAATTTCTATTGAGGAATTTCCATAATTAATAGGGGATAATTACAAAGGAAACAACGCAAGGGAAATAGGGATTTGGGCAAGCCATAATTTGGTTAAGTATTAGTCTGAGCTTGTCTACGAAGTTGTGAGATGGATATCAATAGTGCAGAGGTTGCTCAGGCTTGAGAAAAGCATTGTCATCTTCTCATATTTTTTGACTAATGCAATATACAGATAGCAGGGGTTTTTAGTTGTGGCTTTCCCTAGGAAATAATTGTTTAAATGTGTTGGTTGAATTCTTTCTCTTGTATGCTTCATGATTTCATGATTATTTAATTATGTCTACTAATGAGTAGAGTAGATTCAAGTTTATTGTTTTAGTAAATTACAATTAGTAGTTTTAATCTACAAGGAATTTCTATAGTCCTTTCTTGTCACAAAGTGCACCTCTATGTCACCCTAATGCATGCAATAATTACTCTCACAGTAGCAGCATGAGGATATAATCTATCTCCAAAAGGAAACCCTTAGCTTGTGGATGGAAACAAATATATAGAAGAGGATGGTAGGTTAAGCGTTCTTATCCATTTACCAATCTAGGCTTGAGATCCACTCTTGATGGGAGAATGAGGTCAAGCGATAACGGGTGAAATCTCCAAGGTAGGATACGATATGATTCAAGACTTTCATCTAAGGTAAATAGTTAGAACAACCTCTTGAAGCTTCTGGAAGAGGAAGCTTCAGAATTCTTTTTATTTTTCCGGAATTTCTAGAATCAACACACCCATAGCAAGGGGTAACCTGTTGGTGATCAATGCTGGTCGAGAGAGGGCCAACCTGCTGGTGATCAACACAGGTCCAGAGAGGGCCAACTTGCTAGTGAACATTGGTCCCTATAGGGCCAAGGTGTGTTGGCCATAAAAACATTGAAATGAATCAGTTAGAGGCAAAAATTCATGGTTTTGAGAGAGTCCTACTTAGGGCTTTGTGTAGGGATGATGACAAGATGTTAAAGGATGTGAATGATCCAATTTGAAGGCCTATCAACCAAATGTGACAAAATGGCCTATAACACTAATAATTATCCTTTTATCTTGAGTCAAATGATTTGCATTAAAGAAAGGGAATTTCATTGAAATATAAGAAACATAATGCATTGCATCCCCAACTAATATTGGAAGCATTTTAGCAAAAAAAAAATGCTACTCAATATGGAACTACACTTATACTTGTACCTAGAACAAAGTCACACACATTCATAAGAACATCTCTCAACATTACCTATGCATAGAGAATTGGTCCCGAAAATAAACTCCACTATACACCCAGATGTTTTCAAACTATGATCATTACTACAACAAATGAATCTTATAGTCGGAAAATCTCTAAGTAAGGGATTGAGAAGTGTAATTCCATGGATGACTTACTTCATTCAAGTAGTTTCTATCATAAGCGATGTGTGTTTCTGCTTCTTAAAAGAATGTTTGTTTTGAGCCACATTCAATTACATATTAATCAATATGTTTCATCACATACTTACAAGGACCATGTGTCTCATGTCAGATCAATTTTCCTCTAGTGACAATGTGAAAGAAGAGAACAAGGATAAACTAGTTTGACATTGATAACCTTTCTTATTAGTTTATATTTCTTACAATATGATATTGTTTGAGTATTACTTCTCTTTTATGTCAAATTTGAGAACTCTAAACTGAATTGTGTTGTTTATGACAGGGTTCACATAATAGGCACCAACTAAGCAAACACAAAGTCTCCAAGGGCTTGCTCAAGGGTAAGGATAGCGGTGTTACTAATTCCTATTAAGGGAAAGCTTGAAAAGGTGTCAACTAAGTTCCCTAGTTTTAGAAATCGATTCCATTTATACCTATAGTTAATTATATGAAAAGATGTGTAACTATGTTATGACTTATTTGCTATGATTTAAAGTTTAACTAAGTTGTGTTGACATTGAGTGAATCAACAATGATTATATTTTTGTCCTCCTATGCAAGTAAAATTGTGATAAGCATCCCATAAATTCCATCAAGTGTGTATGATAATATCATATAAGTTGTTGCTTGTATCAAAAGGGCATCCAATCCACATGCAATCAATTGTATTTCCATATCTGTATATGTGGATCCTTTTTGTTGTTCTAATAAATAATCTATTGTATAAGGCTCAATCTCAGTCTTGTTTCTTTAGTGAGAATGCCTCTTGAACAACTATGGTATCGACATAACTCTTGGTGATATCAAGTGTGCTAATTTATACATCCTAAAAAACCTTCATACGATTATGTGAAACTTGTTTCCTAGTTTTAAGCACAAAAATTGGAGACATAGTTGTCGATACTCCTGAAAACATAGTTGCTCCAAGAAGTTGGATTTGTCAAGCATTTTCTTGGATTTTTCAAGCATTTGCCAATCTATGTATGTTGACAGATGAATGTCGCCGACAAGTTATTGAGAAGTTTTAATTCTCATCTTTGCAAAAGATAAAATCAAACAAAATTATTTATGTAGTTTTGGTGTATATCTATTAGTTATGTTATACGACACCTACATTAAAAATTTGAAATAAACCATCAATGAAGTAATGGGGTGTGGTAGCAAAGGAAAAATGTAGTTAAAAGGGGAAATGACATGTGCTCATTACATGATGACTTTGAAATTTTTTTAAAGTTCAAAATATATTAAAAAAAATAAAACCATATCTATTATATATTAACATATATATTTAATGTAAAAAAATAATGCTAAGATTATTTCTAACACTACTTCAATTCAGAAAAATATGAATAAAACATATTCCTTTGAATGGATAAAAAAATTAAAAAACAATGTGCAACAATAAAACAATGCCTCTAAAAGAAGGCCAGTAAAACCTTAAAAATAAAAAAACATTAAATACAAAATTTTAACAAAAAAATTAATTATACAATACAAACATAAATCAACAAAACTAATACTATATTAGCATAATATTGATCTCTATATACTCATCCCTTGGACAGGTCTAATAATGCCTACATTTATTACTATACATCCACTTAATATTAAAATTTAAAAAACAACCCCACACGACCAGACTGAATATATAATTGATCCTAAAATTCCACATGGTACGAATAAATCAATCACTTCAAAAAAATGGAGGCAATTTTTAAAAAATATCTTCCATGATCCTTCAATTGGCCACGTGGCACTCATAAATCAATCACTTACGAAAAAAAGAAAAGGCAATAGAGCTTGCGTGCAGCTTCATTGAAATCGAGATCAATTAAATCTTATAATAACAAGATGAATGTTAGTCCATGAATCTGCCTCTATCTTGGAGACTGATTAAATCTTATATTAAGAATTATAATAAGATGCATGTTACTCCATGGGACCTGATGAGGTTTGGGGCAGGGGGAATAAGGCTGACCGGATTGGTGAGAACATTCGAGAGGCTATGTTACAACATAATCTGGTTGATGTGTGTCCTAAAACTATTTCTCCTACATGGGATAACGGAAGATCGGTTGATTCTTACATAGCAAAAAGACTGGATAGGTTTATCATGCATGAAAACCTCATTGGAAAACATGGATCCCCGTGCTCCCTTATCCATCCTGTTTTTATCTCGGACCACCGTCCGATTTCTCTCATATTGAATGTACAGCAACCGGGGGTGCATTACCCTTTTAAATTCAACAGAATATGGCTTGAGGACAAAACATTCAATAACATGATCAGGGAAACGTGGCATGCCACTGATGTAAGTTACAGGAGTTCTCTGTCGGAGAAATTAATTGATAAGATGAATCGTCTCCGGACAAAAGTCAAAGAATGACAGTATCTGAAAAAAGTATCAAATCGCCGGGAAATACAAGAGATCAAAAAAGAACAAGAAGACATTGCAAAATATATGGCGTCCCGTCCCTTAACTTGGAGTATGCGGGTTTGGTTATGGTATCTAGAGCAGCTGCTCTCCATTGAAGAACGGACCTGGCGTTTAAAAAGCCGTGCAACTTGGCTTATGGAAGGTGACAAAAACACTAAGTTTTTTCACCGGTTTGCGTACAAACGGAGGGCTACAAATGCTATTTGGAACATAAAATGCGAGGATGGCAGTACTGCTCAATCAGAGGAGGCTATATCTAAAGAAGCAGTAAAACATTTTAAAACAACATATAAAAAAGAGGACACCAGAGAGATTGCCGACATCATGTGGGGAATCGATCCTTTTCCGGTGATGTTTGACGAAGAAGAAAACAATAGAATTTTTGCAGCTGTTACGAAGGATGAATTGTTAATAGTTTTGAAGTCTTTCAAGAAAGACAAGTGTCCTGGTCCAGACGGCTGGACCATAGACATTTTAATCTATTTTTTTGACATGATGAAAGATGATATTTTAAGAATGGTGGAAGAATCAAGGATAAACGGCAAGATTAATCATATCCTCACATCTACCTTCATATCCTTGATCCCTAAAAAAAGGGATTCTCAATCATTTGCTGATTTCCGTCCTATATCTTTATGCAACACTCTATACAAGATCATCTCTAAACTAATTGCTGAAAGAATCTGTGGAAAGCTGTCTCATTATCTCACAAAAGAACAACATCGTTTCCTGAAGGGCAGAAATATTATTGACGCGGTGGCTATTGCTCAAGAAGCTCTACATTCTATGCACACAAAAAAGCTTGCTGCGGCCATCCTAAAAATAGATCTCAGGAAAGCCTACGATTGCATTGATTGGGGCTACCTGAGGTGTCTCCTTATAAAGATTGGTCTAAATGATCAATGTACGAGGTGGATAATGGCATGCGTGGAAGGCGTGAACTTTGCTATTCTCATCAATGGATGCCCATCTCCTTTTTTCCCGACTGGAAGAGGTCTTCGACAGGGATGCGCCCTGTCTCCCCTGTTATTCATTTTGGTTATGGATACACTAAGTCTCCACCTAAAAAGTGCTGTGGATATGGGGCGTGTTGGCCTGCTGTCTATCTCGAGGGGATGTTTCATTTCCCACAATCTCTTCGTGGACGACATCCTCCTATTTGCTATGCTCGTTCGATGATATTGGGACTGTCTACACGGGATTTTGCACTCTTTTCAAAAAGCAACTGGCCTATGCATAAACAAAGAAAAATCTATTATACATTATGGAAATGTGGATTTAAATGATACGGGATATGTCACATAGCTGTTCGGGATTCAGGTTGCTCCCGTTATGGAGGGTATGAAATATCTAGGCTTCAACCTTAAACCCTCGGCATATTCCATTAACGACTGGACTTGGATCACAGACAAATTCTACAAGCTGATTTCGGGATGGGAATATAGGTGTTTATCAATGGCGGGCAGATTGATCCTTACCCAGTCGGTGCTCACCCAATTATCAGTCTATTGGGCGCAGCTTTATCATTTGCCTTCGGCTATCTTAAATAGATTAAACAGACTGATGGCCTGTTTTATTTGGGGAGGGAATAAAGAAAAGCGCAAATTCCATCTCTCTAACTTAAAATATTTAACCCTTCCAAAGAAAACGGGGGGTTGGGGCATCATGCAACTGCGAATATTTGGTATGGCCCTTCTTTGCAGATCCTTGTGGAGAGCCGTCTTTGGGGACAATCTATGGAGCGCTGTAGTGAAAACTAAATACCTCCGGAACAAAGACATTCAATATTGGTATAGGACCAAAAGTTTTGGGAAAAATCAAGGGTCGGTCATATGGAGCAGCCTTACAAAGGTATCACAATACTTCTTTAAGAGAATGTTATGGAAATTTCAATCTGGCAATCACATTTTAATTGGTATCGATCCTATTTCGGGAGTACAGTCAGACTCTCCATTCCTAGAAAAGCTCCTTACCGCCTTTCATCAGAAAGGAATATTTTTTTGGGCACAGGTAATCAACGGATGGCAGGGGTCTATTCCCACGTGGAAAACAACAAATGAGCTGGGGCTGGAGGCTTCTCTAACCGATAGTTGGAATAAGATAATCTGGGATATGAAATTAGCAGGTTTATACAGGTCTGAAGTGAATGACAGCATCATTATACAGATAAAAGAAGGAAAATCAAATGTACAGGTCAAGGATATTTATCTTTCCATGATTGCAAATCATATGGATGTATCCCGTTGTATTTTCCCTGTGTCCTTCTGGAAAACTGGTGTACCTCTCAAGATCACGTTATTTGCATGGTTAGTTTTCCATGATAAGAACCTCACTTGGAATAATTTGCAAAAAAGAAACTGGCAGGGACCAGCTATTTGCTATATTTGTTTTGCAGGTACAGAAGACAATCATCATATGTTCCTAAATTGTCATATCACCTAGAATCTTTGGAATCGTTTGGCTCTACATTTCAGTTTTGCTAGCTTCTATCTCGCCACTATAACGGAGGCCTTTCACTGGTGGAGCGCCCAGAAAATTGAGTGGAGATCTATTCCTCTACTAGTTTTCTGGTATGTCTGAAAATGGAGAAATAATTTTTTTTTTGAAAATGGGAGAGAGGATTTCGGTCTCATATTTGACAAAATCATTCCTGTTCATTCTTCTATCCCACTGGCTTCTCCCATGCAGCCAAAATATCAGTAGATATTAAAAACAGGAATTCTCCCCACTCCCCGGGCGCATTTCGACGGAGCATCAAAGAATGGAAGATGCGGCGGTGGGGTTTATATACACTTAGCAAAGGAACAGAGCTACCATATCTACTGGAATGGAGGAATGGGAACGAACAACCGAGCCGAGGCAATGGCCCTTCATGGACTGATCATCTTCTGCACATTTTTGGGAATTGGCTCAATTCATATATATGGTGACTCAAAAGTCATTATAGAACATGTCACTGGAAAACTATCTATAAATAGTGGCTCTCTTATGGGGTGGATGAATAGAATTGCTGATCTGTGGGAACCAACTCGTTTTCCTATATCCCATATCAGACGTTTGCAAAACTTGGAGGCCGATGATCTTTCAAAAAAAGGTTTGCTATCCCCTCCAGGTTTGTGGCACCTGAGCATCTCTGTGGATTCCTGGACTTACTGCCCACTTCCTTTCAAAATGCCCGGCATATAGTTGCTTCTCATCTTGCAGGTTTTGTTTATATTGATCTCATGCCTACAATCTGTTTTATCCTGTATAAAGGTATATCATCCCTTCTTTTTATTACAGCTGTCATAGAATATGTATGAGTCTCTAAACACAGTTTTTGTACAGAACATCATAAAGAAAACAACCTTGTTTTCTGGTTTTTCAATGTTTTTATACTAGCTGGAATGTATCAGCTATTCGTTTATATTCTCAATCACATGTACCGAATCTATCCACTGATATAATACAAATATTCAGCTTTTTCTCTTGAAAAAAAAAAAATGTCTCCATCTTGTCAAATCATGATAGTTGGCGACTATATCATTTGTTAAATTGCACACATAAATTGACTGAATCTTGTGATATCATTAGTTAAATCTCTATATAAAAATTGATATAATAATAAGATGAGTGATTTATCAAATCTCAAATAATTTAAAATTAAATTTTATAATAATA
>APFE031744458.1:20039-66124 GCA_000404065.3 Pinus taeda | reverse complement strand
TCTCCTAGTTTAGTGTGTGGTTGAGAGAATCTCTCAACCACACTAGTGTACGTCCAAGATAGAATTCCTATCTTGAGACTATTGATTGTATAAATATGTGTGTATTTTTCCTTATTCACGGATTAATAGAAAATATATATTGATTGTGCTACTTTTATCTTTATTAATGATAGTGTGTAGTATTTTCAAAAATTGAAAAGATTGGATTTATCTCGGTTTTAGTATTAGCATTGCATAATATTAATTATATGTATTGTTGCTTCTTAGCATTGCATGATATTAGTTTTAGCAAGTAGAAATAGTGAAAAACAAGGTAATAATGATTTTTTATTTTAGAGTATAGTTTATTAATAAATTTTATTTCAATTTTATCTAACTAATTTGGAATACATTGTTTTCTATAATAAGAATAATTTAAATAGTATTGTAATAGTCTTACATTTAAATAGTATTGTAATAATATTACATTATATAATTGTGATACTATATTTTTTTATGTTCATATGATCTTTTTATACAAATTCGGGAGGTCATAGAGTCTATTGTACTCAAAGCCCTTGGGGTTAGGCCTTGCTAGTGGGCCGCAGGGCTAGATTCTCGACGTAGTGGCCACCTGTTGGCCAGAGTGTCCGTGAACCACAACAAAAAAAAGAAGATTTTTTTATATAGAATTTATGTACAAAAGTATTGAAAATTAAGTAGTTAATTAATTGAAATAACACAATTAAATAAATTATAATATTATTACTGATGTCAGATTTGACAAATTTTCTTTCAATTTTGTTTATATATATAAAATGGGTAGTGAATGTACAACATCTAAAAGTATTCGTTTAAAATGTATTTTCAAATACATAAATATATTCAACACATTGAAAAACCCTTGACACATTATAACTTTACAAATTAAACAACTTAAACTTTTAATTTTTAAGAATCTTTAATATTTTTTTTATCAAAAATAAAATAAAAAATATAACAAATCATAGATTAAACCTTTACTTTATAAAATTAGTATAAATTTTATAAATAAAAAATGATATTATTATTTTTTATAAATTAATAATCTTCCGGTTTATATTGAAACTAATCATAACTCTCACACATCAAAATATATAGTAACTCGCTTCTTATAATTCAATAAAAAATGTAGACATATTTGAAATAAGTAGCCTTTTATATATAATAACTTTGTTTAGATAAATAAAATTATAAACAGTTTGGTTTAGAAAACAAACCAGAACCTATTGCCCCCTCCTTCAAATAAATCTATCCTAAACATTCATTGATAATTCATTTCGTTTTTAGAAATATTAGTTTTTTAAATTATTTATCCTGAACATTCATTGATAGTTCATTTTGTTATTAGAAATATTAGTTTTTTTAAACTATAAATATATCGAGGATTGATTAATGAAAGGTAGTCAATTTTTTGTTTTGAGAAATAAATATATGGATGATCGAAACGTGTTTTGAATTGTTCCTTGGAGTCGGACTTTAAATAATTGACCTCCAAGATTAGCGAAGCGTGTCGAAACGATGAGAGTCAAAAGTTTCTTACTGAACGGAATTTCAAAGTCAAAATTTAACAGCGCGAGGTGTAGAGAAGACTTAGGTTAACGGAACAGGATTCATTTACGACGGCTTTGTGAGTGCACTCCATTCAATTGAATAAGTCAAACGAATAGCCAAACGTCATATTATAGGAAAGTCTTCCACGTTTACTCTCTTCTCAGCTGCCCACCTGTCCGCGTGACTACTCCCTATATATTTGCATGTAAGCATTACGATACACTCATATTATCGTTAACATTCTTCTGATATTAATTTTGGTTCATTCAATCGCTTATTGCGGGACTGCCTGCCAAAAGAAGAGTTGTATAGGTTGAAGGAGAGATGGAAATGAGAATGGCAACACGAGTGGTAATATTGATTACTCTGATTATGGTGGTCACGATGGTTAGCGAAGGTTCGGCTTGCATGCCGCTGAAATTCAAATTCATATTTCAAGGAGAACAAGCGGAAAATAATAATAATATTGAGATGAAGAATAATGGGTTGCTTGAATCACTGCCAAGGGGTCCCGTACCTCCATCGGGGCCATCTCAGTGTAAAAACTACCGGTCTTCCGGTGGAGGTTCGTGTCCAGTTTAACGAAACTAATGCAATCCTTCAATCCAGTTGTTGAAAGGCAGAAATTCCCAGACCTAGAATTACACTGCCTAAAATTTGAATACAACAATACTAGAACTGATCTACACACCGGGAAAAAAACGACATGGAGAAGAAATAAAATATAACCCATCTGGACCAGCCACATGGTGAGAAAGTACTAACATGCCTTGCAAATCATCGGCAGCAGATTGTAATGTGATTGTCCAAATCATCGACAGAAGATTGTAATGTGATTGTTGTGATTAGTGGAGTCAAATACATTACACTGGTTCAACTATTCTTTATTGTCTAGAGTGTCCACTTTTACTTTGGATTTAAATATTCTTTATTGTCTAGAGTGTCAACTTTTACTTCGGATTTATTTTCGCGCAGTCTCCGGAAAAAAGTGCTTATCTGTCTATATGAACGCCTCTCTTTGAATATTGAACGCCTATCTCTTGTAAGTGCTTATTTTAATGCCCAAAGAACGCCTATCTCTTTGAATATTGATTATTGATGGCATACTTCATATTGAAGGTTTGATTTTTCCATCGTAAAGAAAATTAATAGAATAAAAAATCATATTCAAAACAACAGCTTGACAAATAACGTATTTGTGCTGTTGCCCGACAACTTAGCCCATACGTGATTAAACTTTCTAGTATGAGCGGTGTTTGATTTGATTAGTTTATTTTTGATTTTCTTTAAATTAAGATTTCTCTTTATAATTGATTGTTTCAAAGGAAAATGTGAAATAATTTAGATTTCTCTTTATAATTGATTGTTTTAAATGTAAATATGAAATATCTTTTAGTATTGGGTGAATTCATATGGGTGATTTGTCCATTTGAGCTCTTTATTAATTACCACCATTCCATGGGTAGGAAATAAGCAATGAGAAATTTTCTTTATAATAGTTTTTCCCTTTTCTCTCTGTAATGGTTTTTTTGAAAGGTTTGATAACATAGAAATATTTTCACTAGTTTTCCTTACAATCTTGATTTTAAAGAATGTAAATTTATAAATTACACTAAGATACTAGTTGTTAGAGAGAGAAAAAATGTAATTAATTATTACGATATATATATATATATATATATATATTATATATATATATATATATGAATATTTTTACTATGATTTGAATTATGTAATTATGAGATATGGTGAAAATTTAGTGCCTCAAACACGATAATATCAAATGAACCAAAAGTTATATATATTTCATGAAAACATGAATCAATTGTGCATATATGTGGTATAATTAGAACCTTATGTGACCAATAATGAAAATATCAAGAACTGTAATTGATAATTAATGAATGTTAGAAGGTTATTTGAACATGGTATTCACAAAAATAGATATAAGTTAGTTACACCTAACATGGTATGCTTTTAAGGTTTTAAAAGCTATGCATGATGCTGCATCCTATACATAGGAATGAACATCATAATATGCATTATTTTTGTGATAGGTCATTCTTTTGTTATTTAGGAATGTTTCTTTCATATATTTTATCCTATATGCCTAATGCACACAAATGTTTAATAATTTGAATGCATTGCCCTCATGATTATTCAATACAAATTTTTGTAATTATGTTTCATCATATTATATTCTTGTAACATTGAATGGACTTAAAGAGTAGCAACATCATCCTAAGTCACTGACAAAGTATAAATCACATATTAGATGAAAGTGATTATATTTTCAAAATTGGAATTAAATAATGAAAATGATATGCCTTGGCCCCACGTGGTGGAAACCATAATTTATGAATTAATATGATGATAAATTAGACATAAAATAAGAAATTATTTTATATGCCTAGAGATAATAGGTCATCTCCCTATTAATGTGATATTATTGTGATATCTAATAGTACTAAAATTTAGGAGAGACAGAATAAGGAGGAAATGAGCAATTAGATCAACCTAAAGAGTACTTGCACAAAACACTTCTATTCAATCAATCAGAATATTCATACATAAATAGGATTATGGATTTGTTGAGGAGTTAGAACAACTTCCTCATAAATAAGATCCAAGAACTAAATATGACCCACAATATCAACTAACAACCAATCTTGAACACCCTATATTTCTCCATCATTCCAAGTTGCCCCCTTAATGGAGAAATGTTTCAAAGCATAACATGAATAACATCCCTGTTGGTCTCACTCTCAACTAGGCTTACAATGATACATAAAAAAAAAAAAAAACTTGATAATTGAGCTTTCATTTTTTCCTTCTTGCTAAAGGGTCCATGCTTGTTCATTTGTTGGTGCAATTTCATCTCCACCTTTCTTCCCATAAGGTAGTGGTGAATCTTCTCCTCTTTTCTACATTTTTGGGCCAAAGGTGGAACATTGTCATCCTTGTGAAAACCACAATCTCCGTCTCTCTATTCTTTGAATCCTATAGTAACCCTCAATCTGTTCACTACTTTATTCTTCCAAGTGAAAAAGATGGGATAGTTTGGTCTTTCCAGTTATATTTTCCTTATTATTTTTACCTCATGTAGTGGATATTGTATTTGTTTTTTGGTCAAACCCATATTATCTGTGTTTGACCAAAAAAATTGTAAAATTTATATAATTTAACATTGTATATTAAAATTTATTAATTTTTAAAAATAATTTAATTTATTTATATCTAATTTGATTGAATGTTAAATTCAACTCATTATTGCAAATTTCTTAAAAATGGCTACCAATATTTCCAACCCTATTTAATAAGCTCGAAATACATGTTATGGTACACTCACGCATCCATCGGAAGGCAGGTTACACGGTGCTACATATCCATGAGAGCCATACATATCCATAGAATTTCCGGCAACTCGGTCACTCTACCTCCGGCAAGCACCATTATTCAATGTCATATCATCATTTAGGATTGTGCAGATTATTTAATGTGTGGATGAGACGTCGGTATTCAATGCCATCACATCATTTAGGATTTCAAACTATTCAATGGCACCTCTTCCTGTCAAATTTGAAAGTGAGAATTGTGCGTTTTTTATTTCAAACTGAGCAATGGCAGTTGAAAATTTTGAAATAATTGAAAGTTGCAATGGCGCGTCTCTGATTTCAAACTGACTAGTAGGCCTAGGAAATTTTTTGAAATAATTGAAATGTGGTAATGCAAGGGAAACGGGGAACCTGTTAATGGAAATATGATTTTAACGTAGACAAAGCTCGGCGAAGGTGCTATCGAAACCTGCTTTACTCTCTACTTGAATAGACGGGAAGAATGTCTCTATAAAAAATTGCATATGGTCGCTGATAGCTAGACAACTCCCTGGGCTAACTGACAACGAAATCAAGAACTAGAACACTCATTTGAGCAAGAAGCTATTATGAGTGAATGAGTCTCAAACTAATACGATTAAGCAAAATCTCAGGACGTGGTCAAAATATCCTTCCCTACAACATCATGTCTTCAAAATTTCCGTTGTGAAAACAATGATGGGAGTGAAACTCTTTGGAATAGTAAGACAAAACCATTGCAACGATTATCGGCATTCTAATTGTAGCTCAGCTCAACCCTTTAAACAGTGTAATTTTAAAGAAACTGTTAATTTCTCCAAGTCATGGCCCGACCTACTTGTGAATGATTCAATCAACTTAGACCCCACTGCCTTTGGAAGATGTTAATCACGTTGAGTGAAAAGAAGCTGGAAACTCTACTTGTCCTATGTCGAGTTCAGGATGAGAGATCCCCGCGAGCAAATTGTTTTGAAAGACATGTAGGTACTTTACCCGAGAATTTGTGGATTCCAAACCATCTATCATCTCCTTACTGCAATTTTCTCTCCTCGCAATCCGACTGTTTAACTGATTTTGGATTAGAAGAGTTATTGAGGGGACCTAACGCATTCGCCACAAAGATAAATGAGTTTGAAGAAATCTGTTTGGAGGGATTGGGACGGCGTGTGTTTACAAGGGGCAAACACACGTAGACGTAGAATTACACAACCTGAATACAACCATACTAATATTGATCAAGACTCCTAGAAACAATGAGATGGCCCAGAAATAACATATATAACCAGAATATAACGACCAAGGATACACACCTGCGACCAAGAATACACACCTGCCTACGGTTATGGAAAGGAAAGATTTGAGAGAGCATGCAATGGATATCTCATATGGTACAACTAAATGGTGGTAAAGCCCTACCAAACCCTCCCAATAATGGCTGGACATTGTAAAGTGATTACCGTGGTTAACTGAGTCGAGTACTTTACATTTTGTCAAATATTCTTTATTATCCCATTTGTCACCTACTACATTGGATTTGTGTTTTTAGAGCAATCGGCAAAAGTATTCCTCCCTCGTCACCTTTTACATTGGATTTATGTTTTCAGACGGCGAAAGTATTTGTCTCTCTATATCGCTAAAGTCTGAAACAACCCTTTGACAAATAACATATAATCACATCAGTACAAACGACCATTTGACAAATAACATATAATCACATCAGTAAACGTTGGCTCCCATTAAAAAAGGGTCGTCCTTTTGTAAAAATGAAAAGAGTATATTTAAAAAAAATGGTGGTCCTGGTGTAAAAATGAAAGAATATATTTTTATTAACTTTAAGGGGGAGGCTTGTTGGCTAGCTCACTGCTAAGGCTTTCGTGTAGCTGTGTTCGTAACAGGTTCAAATTTCATCTTACCCTGTCTTGCTTTGTGTTTAGGATAATACAGTTGCGTGTGCAGCCTTCAACACATGCCACACCAAATAGAAGAAACATATTGGCATTACCAATTAATTAATTAATTAATTAATTAATTATATATATATTAAAATTTACTAGCATATAGCAGTCTAAAAGAGAATTAGACTTAAAAATAGGACAATTTTAGTTCTTACCATAACGCTCAAGGAAAAGCACACGACAACTTCTACCATACTTCACTTATAAGCTCAGGAGCCTGTATTATAAACAACATCCTAGCTGCTCATAGTGGTTACCAAGTATCTGAATACTTATTCTCAGCTCATGTTGGGAGAGGATACAGTTATACTTGATATTGCATAGCCTCCTAGATTCATTCAACTTCCAACCATCTTTTTTAATTTATTATAATTTTAAGATACTATAGGATTATTTTTTATATTATATTATATTATTACTATTTAAGCAAGACTTAAAAGAACAATATGAGGGTTGTGTATTTAAGCAAGACTTAAAAGAACAATATGAGGGTTGTGACATTGCGAGAATAGGAAGAAAAGATTGAAAAAGTGTCATGATATATGGAAAGCTAATTGGATTATATAGATAATGAAAGGAATTGGGTAGGTATAGAATATTGTGTTTTATTTTTTCCTAGAAATTTTATTAAGTGAATGTTAGTTAGGATAATGAAGCAAACAATTGGAAGAAAATTATTTCTTAGTAACAGATGAATGGTTGAATGTTATTAAACAAAGAAGTTGTACTTGATAGTTTTTTAGAGAGACATTTATATTCATTAATTTGTTCACTTCTAGTTAGTTTTGTTTGATGCTTGGTTTATTGTATTTAGATATAAATTATTGTCACAACTTAATTAATAAGGAAAATAACATTTTCTCATAAATCTAGCAATATAATTTAGAGAGATATTTTGATTTATAGTAATTATTCCTTATCTAAGCAAGACTTTAGCAATCAATTTGCCAGTTGATCACTATATTATTAATATTTTTTAAAGTAAATAAAGTATATCTTATTATAACAGAAAAAATAATATTTGTTTTAACATTTAATTGAAACAAATTTGAATCTCTTATTTCACACTTGGTACCATCTTTCCCATATCACCGATAAAGTTTCTCATGACTTTTAGCACCAACAGACCAAACAGGCCACAACCTTCGAAATAGTAATTACTCCCACGTGAAGATCTAGCAAGATCGAAGTAGAGTGATGCACCAAGAGACAAGCTGAGTTAAGTGTAGTCGAGATTTAGAGTGTGAGTTAACCGATTGAAGTGTGAGGTAGTTACAGTTCAATCTTATTTTGGGAAAAGTCAAATATAGTCTGTTTTTGCATATTGAAGTTATTTTGAGTGAATTGCTAGCTAAAAAATATAAATACCTGTAACATAGCCCCATGGCCTACCTAGAAAATAACCCCTAATTCCCCATGATTTAAAAAATAATATCAGGAGGAACCATAGCACGCAAGCTTCAAGCCCCTTGTGACACTCATGGTATCGACTTTTAAATATAAGGTTAGAATTTACTTCCTAGTTGCTCTGCATGCGTCTATGCCAATAACTTGCTTACCATAATGCATGGATAAATGTTATAAATTAACTCAGATAATCAAATGCAACACTTTCATCATATCTACTCTTTAATCAAATTGCTCAAAAGTGGATTGCTCAAAAGTGTTTTCATCGACTTGATAGGTCATTCTGCTACATAAGGATGCATGAAGAACATATCCATAGTAAGATCATCATTTCCATCATAAAGGTTACTCTTAAGCAATTGACAGAATGCAAATCAATCCTTATAGGGTATACATGGAATAGAAAACTTTACCATCATAGATTATCCTGTAACCTCCATTATATTATGATAATCTGCAACCATCTACTACCATCTTCCATATTAGCCAGAGACTTTATAAAACAGTCAAAATTCCTTCACTAACATAAAGAAGATTTCCATTAGGTTTATTTGGTATCCTACTCATTCATATGAAGAAGAATGGAATCCATCACATGAGTAGAAATAACATCAAACCAATACATAAGTTAAGATAGCTAACGTATCCAATATTGATCCAAATAAAATAATCACAAAAAGGTAAGAAACCAACATACAACCATTCCATGCAACGACACCAACTAAACCTCACTTGGAGGGAGGAGCACCACCGCCCAGCCATGAATCACCTTGGATTCCCCCTGAGCCGAAGATCTTGCCAAGGATCAGTTGTTCTCCATTAATCAATGCACTAGGTATTTCATACCCTCTTTCATGATTTAGTTACCATTAGCTCGTTCCGCTTTATGCATTTTTTTGTTTTCCTAGGTCTTATCTGGAAAAGCTCATATTTATCTCCCAAGACGCTTTTCCACATAAAAGCTTGCCTTTATCTCCCGCAAAGCTTTATGTCTGATGGATCTTTATCTTCCATCCATTCGATGGATATCCAATCCATCAAAGCTTATCTAGAATCCCATCTAGAAGCTTATCATGAAAGATTCATCTCTATCCCATTCCTCATGGGATTTGGCAAGAATCTCCTCTCTCTTCATGTTCCACCCTCCAAGTCATTTATTTTATTAATTTATTTAATAATACATTTTCTTTTCATATTACATATCACCTAGCTTTCCTCAGCTTAGGTGTACAATAGTTTAACCCACAAAGGAGGGTATCAAACCTAGCTTTCCTCTGCTTAGGTTTACAACATTTAAAACAAAAGTGAGGATATCCCACTTAGATTTAACTTAGATTAGGTTTACCATAATATAGTACACAAGGGAGCGGTGTTACATACCCCCCCCCCTAAATTTTACACCGTCCTCAGTGTATCACTTCATCGTGTCCTCCTTCGCAGGTGGCTGGTTTCTAATCAACCGCTCTCATCGCTCTACCATCTGATGCAATTTTTCTGATGTACATCTGCCACAAGGAGTGCTCCCTACATCTCTTCTTCCATAGCTACATCGATCTCAAGGAATGCTCCCAGCATCTCTCCTTTCATAGCTACCTGTCACACATTTTTTTTGAAACCATTGGTGAGAATTTATTAATGCAAAGTTTAACTATGATAAATATCATAATCTATTATTATTAAAGTAGCTATTTCTTATCATTTGTTTTATCCGAAGAATGCATGTTCTCAACTTTCATTCTTTCAAGCCTTTGTGTTCTTGTCAAACACTTGCTTCTTACTGTCTTTCTGCATACAATATATCAATTAGCATATTTTCCACATTAATATGCCTGAAAAGTCATAAGAGATTATTTCACATCATATATATATATATATATATATATATATATTATATATATATATATATAATATATATATATATATTATATATAATATATATATATATCGTAATTGTATGTACGTCAAACTGTGATTAACCATAGTTACTTATACCAAACTTACTTTCCTTCTTCTAGTTAACCTCTTGGTTTGGTTACCTGGCCAGACATCTATCCAATGACTACTACATACCTACACACAAGATATGTTATACACACCAATACACATTTCATTTTTCAACATTACAACATATGTATTCATACGGTACCCTATGTACTGATGTACATAGTCCAACTATGGTATAACCTATAATACCATCCTCATGGTATCACCTGCATAACATAAAACATATCCACACATTTTTCCACCATGTTACTATCATACCGACATTCATTTATCATGGTTCATCTATATACTGTGTAAATCAATTCCACATGTCATGGAGTTACAATATCAGTTGTATATTATTGGATTCATGCATATTTCCTCTTAATCATACCTTTTGCTTAATGTTCTAAAGAAAATTGTTAGCTCATAGTTGTTGAAGTTTAATATTCATGAGATCATTAATACACCTTGTATGTTTTATTGTTGCCCTATCTATGCTTCAACAATCTATTGACCATGCATAATTCTGTGTAGGTATACATGAAAATTTTTACTATTTACAATCCTACATTCCTTATAGTTATAAGTGCTTATGATCTCAGGGTATTTACATGTTAGCTCATTCTTAACATTAAATCACCCTTTGCCAAAGCCGAGTTATTTATTTATGATTTCTGTTTGAATCATGCAACATTTCCTTATGTTGCCTAGACACCTTATCAATGCAATCTGATAAGAGATCCTCTCAAAATTTCTTGGTACAAATTATGCTATCAATCTATTTTAAATAGATTTTTAAATATAATTTAATTGACCCAGGGATCCATACCCTTTTTGCTACATCACCAATTACTATGGTTTGCCTTCAAGGATATTTATAGATTCTATTATGCATATCCTTCAAAATATGCATATGTCCTAGAAATTGGTTTTAAGTTAAATTTCCTCTTTAACCATACTTTCTTTCAACCGAAGGATGAGTCACATTGTAAGCAGATTCATTAATCAAAGGATTAATTTGACCACAATTTGTACAGTTATGTAGTCTTTATATTATAACATGCTCTCATGATCCTTTACTTTGGTAAAATAATTTTATAGCAATTAGATCATTTATACATTATTTTTATAGCATGATGACCATAGTTTAATCTCTAACCATAATCATAGTCTAGTTTTATGAGAATTGTGATTCTTGCATTCATGAAGGCAACATATGTAAGTATGCCATTCAAGTAATGATATCATCCACCCATATACATTACTTGTTATTAATTTTAACATTACTTTTAAGGTAATTGCTTCACATTGCCTGCTATAACATTTTTGGTTATAAAAAATTTCCTGTCAATAATATTAATAACCTTCAATTTCTTTGTCTAGCATGACTCTTAACATAGTCACACATACTTTGCCTATGTACTGTTGGCATATATCAGTCCAAGCATGCATGCTATCAATATATAACTTCAATATAGTTCAAATCCCCTGCATGTAGGGAAAAACCAAAGTTCTACATGTTATGCATATTTGTAAGCACTGATAGCAGCATAACATTGATTCTACAAATCACAACCCACTAATCCTTGCTCAACATACAGTCTATCATAACACAATAACAACTCCACCCTATTTTACCAATATAATAATTAGGTTAATCACGCTTTTTCCTTCTACGTAACATACTCCCCTTTAATGGGCATTTCGGTAACCAATATCTTTATGATTGTTGAGCAATGAGTTTTTACTTTCTTTCAACATGTAAGAGACTATCAATACTAGAATTCCTAAGAAAGTGCTTACATGGAAGATTCCTATGACTCATTACTATGCAACTATATTATACCATTTGATAGTACAATATTCTTACAAGTCTATAATACTACACACACATGTGCTTGCATTGTAAATTCATATAACTCATTAAAATGTATGGATATTAAGCATGTTCCTTTCCAACATGTTTATCTCAATGACTACTTAACGAGACTATTGTAATAACATGTAAACTATCCATGACAAGGAATGGGTATATATATCATTACACAACAATTCAACAATGATACAACCATGATTTTCTTTATCTATTCTTCTTTTCTAGGGTTAGATGATTTTGTTTAGCCATATATCTATACCTTCATTGTACCAATCGCTATTTAAATCTCTTCGTCATTCACAATACCGAATTTTCTCATGTTTCCTTTTATGTACATCTAAATTCTATCATGCATGAATATGTATTTTTCCTTCACTTTTGATGCCACAATCTCCACATGCTTTAGCAAATATTTTGGAGAATTACATGAAAAATCAAACTAACAAAATAACCAAATTTTACAGGTAGAAAATTTCCTCAGAAATCATTATACATATGGATTTAACTCTTCTACGTAATTTGAAATGAGTAGTCATTTTCTTAACCCCATGCAAACTACTTTTCCCATTAAAAAAAAAAAAAATCACATCTATGTTGCACGCATCTCAACAAATCTATTTTGCAATATACAATTAAAAAATTATTGAACTCATTCATCGTGCTTTATGCACAATTAACCACAATGCAAACATTTTTAGAAAACATATTTTACATGTTTTACCATATCTCGGTTAATTTTTTTTTTCCCTTTCCTTTCAGATTTCACACTTACTTGTGTAACTATACTTCATAAGTTCCATTATCTCAACTTGATCTCATGCTTCAAAAAAGAAAAATGATATGTTCACGACTTTATTGTCACTAGCATGATCGCTTTCCTAGCCCATCCACACATCATCACATAACTTACTATTTGCACGAAATGCATACAATAATTTACTATTTGCACGAAATGCAATTGTATGCATGAACCAAAATTCACATATATATTAACATAGTTTTGAGAAACTGTGAACCTAAGGAAGTTTTAAATTTCCATGTTATTTCATGAAAATAAGTTTTGTAATTTAATTAAACTCGCATTTTTAACTAACCTAAGTATTAGTAATGTACAAAAATATAATTTGTGCATATTACATTAACTTTAATTTGTAATATAGTATGCATTTTTAATTTATGTGCATCACAGAAATTTACTTACACCATCTTTACAACATAAATAAAAGTGTTGGCAAAGTGAAAGCATTTAATTTGTACATTTAATTTTATTAATTCTACTCACTTCATTTGACTTTTTGATTTCTTTTCCTAGTGAACAGTTATATTTAATTTTATTAATTCCACTAACTTCATTTCACTTTTTTCTTTCTTTCCATAGTGAATAGTTATAGATTTGAAAAATCAATTTCTGCATATTTGCCACTATGCTGGTGACATCTAGTAACATATCCATACAACGTGCAACCCACATACCTATTTCATAATTTAAAGGCTATAATTAGCAATGTTTCAACTTTTCCAACAAAGGTTTACATTAAGTACATGATCTTTCTCTCTGTAAATACAAAACCAGTTTTCATTCGTGACTTCAAACAAAATAATAATTGAAAGAGGTGCAGGTAATCAGGCATTAAATTTTTATTAAGACGAATAAGTTTTTGTAGGGTCAACTATGATATATACAGATCTTTCTTTGATGGATTGTATTGCACTGTGGGCGTAACACTATATGCTATACAATATTAATCTGAAATCAACCCACTAAAATAACTATAATTGCAGGTAGAAAACTGCCTTTGCTCAGAAAGAAAGTGCGCTAATGGTGGAGAAATTAACAATGGTGAATTTTAGTGACTCTGCCTACATGTTCTATATCGGAAAATATGTTGATGAAGGTCGAGTCATAAACAAGGAAGAGACTAAATTTTTCCTTAAAGGGATATGAAAATCCACAAGGAAAAGTCATTGAGTTTGTTTGAAAGTCACCGCTTCAAACTGCACAAGGAGGAGGTATCCATCAGCTCGCCCGAGATTTTACCCTAGCTTCTTCATTATCAACCTAATTTGTTTACAGGGACTAGAGAGCATCGACTTCGATCCTCAGCACAGAGAACCTCACAGAGGTGTAGCCGATAGCTGGGTCATGTTCTGAAATGGTCAACCATAGTTGGAATTCGCTGTAACTAAATACTGTCAACGACTAAATTCTTAATGACCAATTTAATTTACCACATTCCGTAATTTTAAAATATTAATTTTTTATTATTGTGCAAGTTGGAACACAAGGTATGTTTCACCATGACGATGTCACTTAGCATTGTTCCATTGCTTTGAAATCATGGGCTTTCATGTTATGATAATTAAAGTTGTGTGATTTAATATATGTTTAGTCATTCATTCTTTTTATACTATGGTCGGTAACATAAATGTATACCTAAAACTTGAGAACGCAAACTGAGGGAGGAAGCCACCGCTTCGTCTCCTCCATTACATGCATCAAATGACTTCTTTATTTCTGTTTTTCGGACCTATTTCTCGTTCTAGAATTTGTATTCTTACATGCTTCCACGCATGCCCTATTGCTTCGAGTTTGAGCGGCCTCTTTGGTGTTGTTGATGAACATGCACGATGGTGGCAGTGACAATAATAACTAAAAACACTGCAACTCTTAGGGCTGAGCCTCGTTGGCCGACGAGAGATAGAAAGAATAGAGTGGAGTTTTTGCATTTTGTTTCTAACGGGCTCTGTCTATGGATATCATTTTTTTTGTTCAAGCAAGAAATGTTGGGATAAACATTATCCTTAGGCTTTTATCCTTTCATCTTTATCCCCTATCTCCGCCAGATAAGTAACTCATGAAAGAAACAACAACTTATCTCATGAAAGGAACAATGCTAATTTTTTTCTTGATGGAGAAAATCAAGTCGGTAAAAGTTGTTTCTTATTTTTGTTGCATTATCGTAAGCCTGAAGAAACAAGGTGTGGGTGATAACATGCCCAGAAAAGTATTATGCAAAGAATTGATAAGGATTCATGCCTATGGTGTAATGGGATAACAGATGATCTTAATGGTGTGCGTGTCGTGATTTCGGTTACCAAAAGCAGTAGCTTTCTAGTCATAGCAAAATGTTGCACTATTTCAAAAAGCCTGCTATTTTGAGTTGCCTTGCATCATTACTAAGGGAAAAGCAATGGATCGCTATTTCCAATTTTTATTTTTTATTTTTTAAACTATGTCTATCCACCGATGAGGATAATCGTTATCCCACTTACCTCCTTCCACCCATCACATAGTCACAAGGAACATTTACTCCACATCCTCGTGCTCTATAGCTTATCTACAGATTTGTTATTTTCACATGTGTTATTTTAAAATATAATTTTTTCTAGATAATGATGTTGCATAAATTCTATTTTGAAAATGATTGCGACTAGCTTTAACACACCAATGCTAACGTACTTTGAATCACATCTTGTGACAGGAAGGTATTTACTCATGGCACCCACAAGCCCTTATCTTCAGCATCAGGAAAAAAACAAAATTCCACTCCTTGTGCCATCATCATGCTCAATGATAGTAAGCGGAGTTATCTTGGATAATGTCCTAGAAACAGCACAACGGCCATGATAGGTCTAGTTACGGTGAAATCAATCAAATTTCCAACGTTCTATTGTTTTCGGCACTATCTCTGTCTTTTTCTTGTTTTTTTTCTATACAGCATGTAATGACTAATGCAGTAAAGATACAAGTAGAATATATTTTACTTGCCCAGAAATCCTTTAGCTGTCCCTTAAGCAAATTATCTACCCTTTGACGTGGTCATGCTTGTATTGACGGATTAGACTAGTCAGCATAAAATCAACTAGAAGTATGCAACATGGCATGCTTGTATTGACCGATTCAATAGTGTTGTTCTGGGGTTGTTCTGTTATGGAATATAAAAGAAAATAGTGTGAAAACTAACCCTCCTCTTCCATTTGAAGGCACAACTATCTCTGGCCAGTTGTAGAAGCAATAAAAAGGAAATTTGAACATTTTATTTCCTTTGGATATGGTGCATCTCTAGTGACCTTGACATGTGAGAAGAAGGCGATTTGAGCACACCCCTTAGCCCTATTTTAACCAATCTTGGCTTTGTATACAACAGAGCTATTCATTTTTTAATAAAAGGGTTCCCTTGGTTTACGAGAATTTATTATAATATTTATATGCTTAAATTTCCATATAACTTTTGGGGCTATTGTTCCATAGGAATTTTATAATTAACTTTGACCACAAAACATTGTGGAGGTACGTGAGTCCATAGGCTGCAAGGCTTGAACTTGGGCTCTGATACCATTTGTAATATACTCCCATGGCCTACCTAGACAATAACCACCAATTTCCCATGATTTTAAAAATAATATTAGGGAGGAACCATAGCACGCAAGCTTCAAGCCCCTTGTGACACTCTTGGTATGGAATTTTAAAAATAAGACTATAATTTACTTCCTAGTTTCTTTGCATGCCTCTATGTCAATAACCTGCTTACCATAATGCATGCATAAACTTTATAAATTAACTCAGATAATCACATGCAACACTTTCATCACATCTACTCTTTAATAAGATTTCTCATAAGTGTTTTCATCCACTTGATAGGTCATTCTGCTACATAAGGATACATGAAGAACATATGCATAGTAAGAGTCCATCATTTCCATCATAAATGTTACTCTTAAGCAATTGACAGAATGCAAATCAATCCTTATAGGGTATACATGTAATAGAAAAATTTACCATCATAGATTATCTTTTTACCTATATTATACTATGATAATCCGCAACCATCTACTACCATATACCATATTAACTAGAGGCTTTATAAAACAATAAAAATTCCTTCACTAAAATAAAGAAGATTTCCATTAGATTTATTTTGTATTACGCATAAGAATGGAATCCATCACGAGTAGAAATAGCATCAAACCAACACATAAGCTAAGACAGGTAACATATCCAATATTGATCCAAATAAAATAATCACAAGAAAGGTAAGAAACCGACATACAACCATTCCATGCAATGACACCAACTAAACCTCACTTGGAGGGAAGAGCACCACCACCCAGCCACGAATCACCTCTGATTCCCCCCGAGCCGAAGATCTTTTCCAAGGATCAACTGTCCCCATTGATCAATGCACTGGGTATTTAATGCCCTCTTTCATGATTTAGTTACAATTAGTGGTGTCCGCTTTTTGGATTTTTCTGTTTTCCTAGGTCTTATCCAGAAAAGCACGTCTTTATCTCCCACGATGCTTTTCCACATAAAAGCTTGCCTTTATCTCTAGCAAATCTTTTATGTTTGATGGATCTTTATCTCCCATCCATTCAATGGATATCCAATCCATCCAAGCTTATCTAGAATCCCATATAGAAGCTTGTCATGAAAGATTCATCTCTATCCCATTCCTCATGGGATTTGGAAAAAATATCCTCTCTCTTGTTGCTCCACCCTCCAAGTGATTTATTTTATTAATTTATTTAATAATACATTTTCTTTTCATATTACATATCACCTAGCTTTCCTTAGCTTAGGTGTAGAATAGTTTAACCCACAAAGGAGGGTATCAAACCTAGCTTTCCTCAGCTTAGTTTACAACATTTAACACAAAAGGGAGGATATCACGCTTAGCTTTAACTTAGCCTAGGTTTACCATAATGTAGTACACAAGGGAGGGGTGTTACAATATCCCATGTTGGGTTCATTGTAATCAAGTCAAGTCCAATCAAGTATATGTGAAAGCTAAGAGCCTCAGTTGTATGGATAGTTGTATTTCAGAATCACGTTTGTGTGATGAATAGAAGAGCCACAACTCATGTTATTTTGTGTGAGAGAAATTGTGTGCCTTTTGTCCTCTACCTTCCAAACAAAAATCTATGAAACATACTTGCATTGTTCCGAGTTCATTCCTAGTTTAGTTCCTCAACTAAATTCAAATTGTTTCTTTAGTAGAAGGGTGATACCTCAATAGCTGCATCCATGAGATCTGTGGAAACATTATTTGATGTTATGATTTCCTATAAATTATAGGTTTATGTCCTCACATTTATGTAATTGGAAGGTGCTAACCACTAGCAAAACATTGGGCATTGTGGAGAAAATGTTGATCACGTGAAGGCATATGAGTTCATATTGGTAGTGATTCAATGGATATCCATAAGTCAATAAAGAGATCATTTACTCCACATCTCTAGCTTCAACTTTCGCACTTAACGTTGTTTTCAGAACACGATATTCCATCATACCTCACCCTAAGAGGATCTCGCTGCAAGGGGTAAAGCATTTTCAATGAAGTAACAATAACTTAATTTAAAAGTTTCTGAGAGTTTTATCTTTTATACATTGCATTATAATCATATTGGGGATTGTAAACTACACGGTGAAATGAGAATGCCACTGGGAAATGGAGATTATGTCCAATATGTATCACAAATTAAGGGAACCATTTCACACTTATTTTGGATGATGCCTTGTCAAGAAGGTTTTTTCCCTTATATTCCACAAAGATGGTTTTAATCGCATCATTGTGTTGTTAGATAGATAATATTTGGGATTAGTTTTGTGTTATGGTGATTAGTTATTAGAGTCCAAGAAGACCCGAAAACTATGTCAACAGTTTCTTTATGTATTTATATGTACATTGTGTACATCATTCTTTGAGATCAATATTCAATATATGTTTGAATTTGGTTTCCAATTGTGTTGTCTTATAGTGGTATGAGAGCATAAGTTTATCTGTCTGTTGATTGAGTTGAGCCACTAATTTTGTTGCCTTCCTGGGTTCCCCTTTTTCTTTGACATTGGAGTTTTTTGCTACAACCTGTCCATGGTATTGAGAGTTGGTGACGATGCCATTTAGAAACTATATTATATATTTGAACGTTTGTGAGAGTGAAATGTTGTAATAGAATTGAGAAATGGTGCCTCTGTTAAGTGATTTTGAGGCAAGTAACTACAATAAGGGTTAGGAGACTGCAACATTCAATTAAGGATACAACCATGTCTAATTAAAGAAGTATTGGACTCGACAAAAGTGGATAGCAAGAGAGGATACATTGTTGGCGTAAAAACCTTGTGGACATGTAACTACCATTAAAGTAAGGAAATGTGTAAGTTGGACTATTTTTATTGGCTCTTGGTGATAATGAATGTTTTCAATTTATGTTGTTATGTTTAGATTACTCACATATTCATGTACAAGAAAGTGAAGAAAATAGCTTCAAAAAAAAGATGGTCTCTTCTTCATTTTGAAACATTCGATTACTACTATTCACTAATAGTGGCCACAAATCCCAAAGATCTGAATAACAAAAGTTCAGTCCTTGATCAGGTAGCATAGTTTGCTTATTTTTTGTGCAAGCTCTTTCCCCCCATGGCATTTATTGACCTGGATTATGCACTATTAGGAGTCACTTGTGTGGTTGACTAACATCTAGCTAGGGTTTTGGGTACTGCCCCCATCACAAGTAAAGCTGCATGTACCCTTTTTCTAGTTATTCTATTGTTTTCAGGATCTTTTCAATGTTGGCTTTAGCTTATCTTTGTTTTGCCTTTGACCCATCTGTGTAAATAATGACACATCATTTGCATACTGTAATAACTCAATCCTGCTATTCCCACTGAAATCAATCCATGATTTCCAATCTCTTGTGTTTGGTTTAGTTGTAAATGGAGTTTCTTTTTGAATGCTGAAAGTAATGAATTTGACGTTGTGCTATGTGATGCCTCCCTACAACGATTAAAAAAATATGAATTGTTCATTGATTTCCCTCTTATGAGGAAGAGGAATTAAAAGAAACTAGTGGCATGGAACGCGAATAACAGTGAGACACGAGTGGAGTGTGGAAGAAGGAAAGAAAAGGACAAAAATAAATACTTTTGGAAAGAAAGTTGGTAAATGCTATCCTTTACATTATGTTGACTTAGCTTTCAGTTGGTTGGTTTCTGTTGACTGCGTCGCATACTCTCTTCCCTATAATGAATTTGACTTTTTTATTAGCCCTTTGATGAATCCAAACTGTGAACCGTGTTCGATTGAAGGGACAAAGATAAGGAGGAATATAATTCCATTCCTCGCTACCTTTTGTTTTGTCTTGTATTGTGCAGTGATTCGTGATTTGGTTAATCCTTGGTTCGACTCTCACTGATTTAGATCACTTGTTTTTTATGTGTGCCTTTAAATAAATATCACGTTGAGTAAGAGTTCAAGGTATTTGTGGTTTCACACTATTTGGTCAAGGAAGAATACACCTTTTTTATGTTGGTATTACTTTGACTTCAATAAAAGGAGAAATAAAGTGTTTTGGTTAGAAAAACTAATTTGGTATATTAAAGGTTATAAGGTCACAAGTTCAAATCCTTGTGAGATAGTTTTGGCTAGAAATTTTTTAAGTTGTCTTTGTTTTAAGTAGTTCAAGTACTTTGTAAAACAGGTGCATTTTTGGTTGAACTCGACACCCAAGATTGATTAAAATGGATGAAATTAAAACTGTATTAGAAATCTTAAACAATCTCATTAGTTCCATTTTTTATGAAACTGTGCATGTCATCAAAGTAAGTCTGGTTGATATTAGAGTTTATTTACATGATGCATTGGATACAGTTGAATTTATCTAGATTGAGTCTCAAGTATATATAGACGATCTTAATTACAAAGAACACTTGAAGAGTAATGAAGCAATTTCATGAGAAAATTTGGATGTAGTTCAAAGTCCTTATGTGAAACCTATTATAAAATCTTGGGAATAAATTACACAAACAAAAACAAAATTGGTGTTGGATATGATAAAGATGTTTATTTTTATGCGCCTGATTTTTCTAAACATATACAATTTCGTAGTGCTGGATTCCTTGATGGTGTTGTTCCAACACAAACTGGTCGATGCGAACATTGTGATAGATTTTCAACATATGAAAGATCAATGTTTTTATCTTCACCCATGTGAGCATTGTGGAAAGCACAATCACCATTCAAACAAATATTCCAAAAAGAAGACTATTGCAAGAGAGAGAAACAATTTTGGATGGATTGCTTCTTGGGATTGATCCAAAGAAGCCAAGAATATTTACAGGTCATACCACAACATATGTTTGAGAGTATTGACCATCCTTGTAGTGATAAAGAATACTTCATCTTCTCACCCTGTATCTAACAATGGGGCAATTGATAGAGTTGTTATGGTCTACTACAAGTTCGAAGATTTCTCAAGCAAGCCTTAGTTAGAGATCCACAAGTGAGCCTAAGCCACAAACTGTACCAGTTAGAGCCAGAATTGTAGCCAAAGAGACTTCATTTTTTTTTTTAATTTGTGGTTTGTCAACGAGCACTCATAGATACGAAATTGTTCAAGGAACTACATTAATGGTTCCAGAGTTGACATTTTTTATTGATCTGAGAAATACTATTAAGGTTCTAGATGTGGGTATTGTTTGTGGTTTTCTCTTAAAAACGACCATCCTTGGTTGATGGTCATCCTTAAAAACCATTTCTGAGAGACATTCAGCTCTTGCCTAAGATGCACTTTTTTCATTTTGAGTTGTCGTTCTTGGACTTTGATACACCCCTTCATATTAGGGGTGAATGTTAGACAACTAATTATTGGGATTAGGTTTTTTTACGATGAGTGGTTATTAGAGTCCAAGAAGACTGGGAAACTGAATCAAAGGTTTCTTTATGTATTTATATGTACATAGTGTACATCATTCTTTGTGATCAATATTTAATATATGTTTGAATTTTATTTCACATTTGTGTTGTATTACAGTATGTGGTGTAAAGCATCTTATTTCTCTTGATGTGTTGTTGATTGATGTATTCTGCGTCCTCTAGTGCATTGTGCTCCATTCCAGAGAAATGGTCTTTACATCATGTTTCGTTGCTGGGAAATGGATTTTACATTGTTTGGATTTTGTTTTTAAACAAAGTGTTATGCGATTAGATATATACCACCAAAGCCATCCATTGGAGTTAACAATGTCAATTTGTTGGCTCTCCTATAGTTAGTGTGTCATTCAATTAAATATGTATGAGAAGAGTCTCAAATTAAGTGTCATATCAAATAAAAAAGGTAGTCAGAGTCATAATGCCTACCATAACCTAAAATAGATTAAACTAATCCACAAACATGTCATTTACAAAAAAGAAATGGAATTCCCTCACCCACTTATCATCCATATTATGGTGACCGTACTCTGTTAGTAAATTTCTCATGCCCATCAAATTTAAGTCATTTTCTATTTTTAATAGTTAACCCATTAATTTTAAAATGTGAAAAAACAAATTAGAATTCAAAAATTACAAAAAAATGTAATATTAAAATTTCCATCACTAATGTAGAAAACTAAATTATATTACCACATTTCAACATAACACCACCTTTCTATGTAGAATACGACTTCACCCATCATAGCTTTTCAAATTGTTTACGTATTGATTTAAAGAAATAGGAAGTAGAATATAACTCTGAATAGAAGATCAACTTTCTAGATTTAAGAATTTTAAATATTGTCATACTTGCTTTTTGAAAATAATGGAAGTTACCGAGTAATAGATGATTGTCACATAAAGTGAATATCAATTGTGTTTCAGAGGGAAGTTGATAAGCAATTATTATCATTATTCATTAAAAATAACCAATTAAAATGAAGTATTAGGTAGCTATATTTTCTATAAGATTTGGAAAATATTTATTTTTTATTTAATTTTAAGAGTTTTTTGGTTGTTTCTCAAGATTTTTGTAAGATGATTTAGAAATTGTTTTTCCATATTTATTTGTACTTTAGTATTTTAATATATTATTTAAAATAGAAAAAGTGAGAATCACACTACAACAAAACTCTGTGATTAGTGTCCCTTGTTTCTTCCTTTTTTGCATCTAGAGCCCATTTTTGGTGCTATTTGTGTCCATTTATCAAATATGGTGCAAAAATTGATGTAAAATTTGCACCGATTTTTCACCAAGTCTTAGATCAAGTTTAGCACTAGGTATTGTAATAGGTTTTGCATCAGGTTTTACACTAGGTTTTACGTCAGGCTTTATGCCAAGTTTTGTGCCATCTTTTGCACCATGTTTTCCATCAAGTTTGGCACTTAATTTTGTTTCACAAACTTTTGTATCATTTATTGCATCCACTTTTTGCACCTACACTTGCATCAAATTTTTCATCATCTCTTGCATCCTCTTTTGCATCATTTTTAAATAATTTTTTGCATCCATTTTTACAACATTTTTTGTATCTCTTTTGTGTCAAGATTTGCATCAACTTTTGCATCTCATATCGCATCTACTTTTGCATCGAATTTTGTTACATCAACTTTTGCATCATATTTTTCATCCATTGTTGCACCCATGTTTACGTCTACTTTTGCATCCCTTTTTGCATCTTATTTTTCATCTTCATTTGCTTCTTTTTTTGCATCTATCATTACATCCTCTTTTTTGTGACACTATTTGTATCATGTTTTGTACTTACTGTTGTACCAATGTTTGCTTCCAATTTTGCATCCATCTTCGCATCCACTTTTGCATCAAAATATTGCATCTATTTTTGCATCCACTTTTGTGTTCGGTTTTGCATATCATTTTGTATCATCTTTTGCATCTACTTCCATTGCATCCATATTTTTCATCCAATTTTGTTTCTACTATTGCACCCATGTTTGCATCCACTTTTGCATCCCTTATTGCATATTGTCTTGCATCCAAGTTTGCATCTTTTTTTGTGTAACTTTTTTATTACATCCACTTTCTCATCCACTTTTGTTGTGCCATATCTTGTGCCTCTCATTGAAACCCACATTTTCTTCCACTTTTGCATCCACATTTGCATCCTCTTTTGTGTCCAAGTTTGCATCAAATAAGTTTTATGTTTTTTGCATCTCATTTTGTATCTACTTTTACATCCACTTCTGATGCGTCCAATTTTGAATCTAATTTTGTGTCCACTATTGCACCCATGTTTGGTCCATGTTTACATCAATTTTTTAATCCAATTTTGCCTCCTTTTTGCATCCAAGTTTGCGTCTTTTTTTTGTTCATTGCTGTATCCACATTTATTTCACAATAATTCATGCTAAGTTTTATGCCTACTATTATACCCATGTTTTCTTCCACTTTTTCATCCATGTTTGCATCCTATTTTGTGTCAAATTTTTCATCAACTATTGCATCTAATTTTTCATCCACTTTTGTGTCAATTTTTTTGTCTTGTTTTGCATCTACTTATGTTGTGTCCACTCTTCAACCAATTTTACGTCTATTGTTTCCCCCATTTGTTTTTTGACTTTTGCAACCATTTTCAAACACTCGTATATTTTTTGCATTAATGATATTTCTTATTACATTAACAATTATGAGCAACTGATGAAAATGTCAATAATTATTACAATGACATGAATTGTGATTATTACGATAATCAAAATGATGATAAAGATCATGGGGGTTATAATGACAATGATGATGATGACAACAATGATGGCGATGCTAATGACCTTGGACAATGTTCCCAATTTTTAAATGTTGTCATGGTCATAATCATAATCATTATCTTTAGAGTCATCTTCGAAGTCATCATCATTTGATCATCATTATCATTATTCTCATCATCATCAACAACAATAATGGCATGATTGATGATTATGGTGTTCATGACGAAGTTGACAACAATGATGATAGAAATTACATTAATTATGATGATGGGGATGATGAAAATTATATTGACAATGATAATGGTAGTAATGATGATGATCATCAATCATCTCTAAAAAATAAAGTTGTCATTTCTCTTGCATATATCATGTGTTCTAACAGCCCTTTCCGAGCAATCATAACATTTTTTGGGTTGATGATATTTGTTATGAAACTTATAATTATGAACAATTGACGACAATGTCCATAATCACGATGATGATGATGATGATGACGACATGAATGGTGATTATGATAATAATGCAATGATGAGATTGATGGTGGTGATGATGATGATAATGAAGATGCTGAAACTCCCTCTAAACTAGGGAGATACTCATAATGAGACAAAAAAGTACTCTCAAGTTGAAATATTCATATAAGAAGGGATCTGGATTGATAAGCATCAACGATCATTTACATCATCATAGCCAACATTGTCAAAATAGAAAGGCCTTGACTAACAAGTTATATCCCTCCATTAGATGATAGCACAATGTTGGGAGGCATAAATTTGGACACCATTGCCTCTTTAGGCACTTACCGCACTAGGATGTTCATCAGGCATGTCCTCGCATGATCATTTCCTAATCCACTATCATAATATTTGACACCAAGAAATTTCGATCCTCATGACTATTCTTATCTTGGATTAATGTACTTGACTTATGGCAGTTAGTCAAGGGCAAAGGACAAATTCTCAAAGAATATTGGTCCCAGATGTTTATCTAATCCACCATTCTCCCTACTGGTGCCTTTAATAGGCTTTTGACTATTAGTCTCGGCCATAGTACATGAAAAATGGATAATATGGTGTAAATGCTCACTCCCTCTCAACCAGGGAGGAGACATCCACAAGCATAAACATTTCTCAAGAATACCCATCATTTTCATAGGGAATAACATCATTAATTTTTTTTCATCACATGACGCCTTTATGATTAAGCATTCACAGATTTGTGGCAAAATATTTCCCCTTTTGTCATTTGTGATGAAAGAAAATCAAAACGTGAAAGCCAAAAACATTAAAGATACACTATAATGATTATCTAAGTCTAAACTCTAAGGTTAAAGTGAAAATTTATGTAAATATTATATCTATGAGTTGCTCAAAACTTATGAAAACCTTACTCCCTAATCCTATATCTAAGAAAAATCAAAAGAAAGAAAAATAAGGCCCAATGAATGGTAGCTCATGTATTCACACTCTCTTTGGAAAATATATGAATGTATACACTCCTAGTCACACTTGATCAAATGTTTGTGATGGTTAAATCATGAAGTCCTCTTTTCCCCTTTCATTTTAACTTCATCTTTAAGCACCTAATTGAGGATCTAGGGAATTTTTCTTGCCTAAGGGTTTCATGTCTACTCTTGGTTTAGTTACGTCACACTATGGTCAATCATGTGATGGAGTGAAATACTTAAGTTTGTGGATTTATTAGAACAGTGTATTAAGTTAGTCACCACACACACATGTATTACGTGTCATTGATCCACAAGTGTGGGTTGGAGACTCATTGCTCGAGAACTTTAATGGATACTACTTTAGGACCTTGATGGTATATCTTACAAAATCTCTTGGTAAACATTGTGATTCATCCTTTCTTTTCCTCGAGACACTTGATAATATTGAAGTCACTCCCAATAATCCACGGAGATGGAGAGTATAAATTACTTGTGCTAGAAATAGAATTGAGAAATAGAGGTTTTCCATTTGAAATATTGGAGTCATAGAAATTGGATACATGGCAGTAGTCCTCGATGTCAATTAACTAAAATTATATTGTCATAATGCGAAAAGAGGTAAACATATTTGTAACCTTGATGTCCTGATCGTTCCAAATAATAGCCATTCCACCCAAGCATATCTAATCATCAATCACTACTACTTGGAAATTCCTCCCCCATTTTTTAATTATATGAGGTAGAACCTCACTTAATATTTCTATTTCTTATATCAACATTATTGATGGGTGCTTTGCGTACCATTTTTCTTTTAGGAGTATTTGTTTTCCTGTACTATTGAGGTCCCTCGTGTTCAATGAGACTATTTTCATGGATAATTTACACAGAAAGGAAGTATAATGTGACTAAAAAAAGATGTTCCAAGATTTAAGTTATTCGACAATGCCACTTCATGACTCCTATATTTCCTTAACCTAGGACTGAATGGTGAACTTGATAGCCTTAAGGGAAATATACCAGTGAAAATCTCAAAAAGAGGTGACTTTTGACTTTATCACATACAAGTTAATATACTAAAAAATATATCCATAAAAATTTCATCAAACAATGAATCTTTAAGAAAAAATATCCAAAACAATTTCATCAAGCAATGAAGCATTACATTATAAGTTACAATCTATAAAACTTTTGGGAACTTTTTGCTAAACCATGTTCAAAACCAACATATTTAATATTAGTATTTAACAATAATATGGAAAATAACACATTTTCATAAATTAAATAACATGTTATCAATCCTAATAAATGTTACTAACATAAAACTAAAAAGCATGCAACTAATGGGAGTGACCACTCAAGGCCAACATAAGACGATTAATCTATTAAGATAAGGATTAATGGAGAAAGAAATCTACAAAGGACAAAGGCAAACCTATTTTAACTTTATTGTTTTATTAGGTGCATGTTGAACATCTCAAGAATTAATAAAGAGAATAATTAATTTTATTTCATTAAGAAAACCCAAGAACATTCTATAACTTAGCAAGGAAGAGATGTATAATACACATCTTAGTGACACAACACATGGCATTAAGTTACTTTTTAATATATAATTTAAACGTATATCATAAAATCAAAAATTTAGAATGAATAGATGTTTAAAATCCATTTTTATAAAAAAGAAAATATAATTTTTCTTATATATAAAAAAAAATAGAAACTAAATATATTTTTTTAGAAAGTAAAAAAAAATACTAAACTAAGTATATATTTAAAAAAACTAACCTTAAGCAAATAATTTTATTTATTTTTTTTTTTTTTTAATTTAAAATAATTTTTTAGAGTTTTTTTAAACACTTCCCTCCATTCTAAGAAGCAAAAATAATAATAGAAATAAGGACGGACCAAAAATATTCCTTTCCTTGGTAAGTGTTTCCCACCATTCATTCCACTCACTCGAGCTATTTCATAAAACAGAGATAAGTGTTATTTCACACTCTTTTGGCAAAGCCTATTGAGCTTCTCTTATGGTATATCTATTCCTTGATGGAGTCCTTGATATATTGATCAAGTTTTGATTCCTTGGAGATTAATTAAAGCAAAGAAAACATGAGTACTCTTAATTCCAACTTCAATGCCTCTAATGGTGGACACAAGGCAAGGGAGGGGTTGTTATCGTGGTCATAACTCCAAGTTCATTGTCTCTGATGGTGGACGAGGCAAGGGAGGGGGTTGTAGTGATGGTCGTGGTCGTGGAGTTTTCTCTTTTACATTATATTTAGGGAGTTCAAAGCAATTTGAATGGAATCATTGTCATCACTAGGTATAATGGATTAAGTGTGATAATGGATAAAATGAAGTAATTATTTGTGAGCATTTGTTCTTGAACGAACATTAGGATCCATCTTATTATAGAGAAAAGTACATGCATTAAAAATAGCTCAATATTTCATGTGACATTCATATTGTATGCGACTTATTTTTCATTAAAAACAATTTACTTTTTCATGTGACAATATTTTTTTGTTAAAATCTCTTCTATTTCTAATCTGAATTACAATTGTAATTTGAAATAAAGCTTCCAGTAAATCTTAATTTACCAATTCTGCATGGAAATCATAAGAAACATTCACAATATAATATGAAGAACAAATAGGTACCTACTTCATATGGATTAAAAAATGCTTCTACTACTTAATGTGAATTACAAGTGTAACCTTAGTCGGATCTCTAGTATATCTTAAGCCATATTTTCATTTTATTTTTAGTACTATTAAATTTTATTATGTCCTACCTCTTTTTATTGTTAGCACTGTCATAAAAACATTCATTTTTCTATAGAATTAGTACTAACACGTAATATTGATTTTTTTCCAGAACGTTATAGGTAATGACCATGAAGATGATGATATAGACTATGTTTAGATTACATCATATATCAAAGATTATGATGATGATGATGATGGTGATGGCATTGGTGATGATTATGTGGATGATATTATCAGGATGGTCAGGATGATGATCATGGAAATGATCATGAGGATGAGCTTGACTATGATTTTCGTGGTGCTAGCTAGCCATGCATTATTTTTTATATTTAGTTGGATGCCTTAATATGGTAACCATACATTGAATTTTATTTTATTTGAATAATGATGATGATACTATCGGTACTATCTTGTTACCTTATGAATATGTTCAAAATTGTTTACATTTTTTTTATGAAGAATTATTGTGTATGATGAGATTCCTATTTTTTATGGATGTTGTGAATTTACCATAGCATAGCAATATCTATGAAACATTTTTATTTGGTAATATTACATTGACTTTTAGTTGATTTGATTAAATATGATGATAATTTTATCATTTTTATTTTATGTATATATTGAAAATTATCAACATTACTTTTATGGAGAATTATTATGTATGATGATATTACTATCTTTTTATGGATGTTGTGAATTTACCTTAGAATAATGGTGTTCATGAAATATTTTGATATGATAATCACAAATTTGAATTTTAGGTGATTTGATTAAAGATGATTAGGATATTATTAATATTATCTTGTTATTTTATATATGTGTTGAAATTTGTCAATGCTTTTTTATGGAGAATGATTATATATGATAATATTACTATTTTTTAATGTAATGTTGTGAATTTACCTTGGAATAATGACATTTGCGATAAATGTTGATTTAGTAGTAATATATGTATATTGAAAATTGTCAATGAATTTTTTATGGAGAATTGTTATATATGAGGATGCTGCTATATTTTTTATGAATGTTGTCAGTTACCATTAAATTTGTTTACAGATACTAAGTTATGAATTTGAATTGTGATATATTCTTAAATGTGTTATACATGAAAATACATCCTCATCATCTTGGAGGAGAATACTATATTATTGGTTGAAATACCCCTTTCTCCTAAACTATATAATTCTATAATACAAGTTATGTACCATGAGGACCACGATATCCTAGTCTATAACAAGTTGTCCCCTTCATCTAACATTTGTTACCAAAATTCTCACATTACAGGAATTTTCAACTCAAAAAATAACCACTTAAGAAAAAATTAAGAAACTAATAAAATAATGGCATGTAGACAATTTTTTAATATATCATTTTTATTATTCTTTTACCAAAATTATCCAAATAAATCTCACATTTATCAAAATAGCTGTATATGTATTTTATATTTAAATTAATATATTAGCGCAAGATTTAATAAAATTAAAATTAAAAAATCAAATTCAAAATTTAAAGGAAATTATAATTTAAATTTAAATTACCCAAATAAATGTCATTTTTATCAAAAATAACCATCTACATGTATATTATATTGAAATTAATTTATTAACACAATTTAAATTTAAAAGGAAAATTTAAAATATAAATTTAAGTTACTCAAATAAATGCACTTTTATCAAAATAACGATATATTTATATTTTAAATTTAAATTAATTTATCAATACAAAATTTAATAAAATTTAAATTAAGAAAGTAAATTTAAAATTTAAATTAAATTTAGGATTTAGGATTTTATATTTAAATCTATTTATTTAACGTGCCATGATTTACCCTTCATTAAAAATATTCTCGATATTCTAACTTTTATAGATTAAGATATTAATTTTATTTTTAATATTTAATATAGCTTTGGGTCACTTGGGCACCATTCATAGTTAAATTAGGTAAGTTATATTATTAAAAAAAAATCCAATGCCTAGTCACACATGTATATCTTTTAAATTTTAAAGGATTTTGATTGGATTACACATTATGACATGGAAATTCGATGTTAACATTTTAAAATCAAAATTCCTCTAATGCGAGGAAAAAATCTCGAGTTAACTAGAATTTGACACTCTTATTCACTTTCGGAAAATCATATGGTGGAATGTGATCTCTTTATCCTCATCTTTAGATTTTTCATAAAAAAATAAAAGCATACAAAAGTGGGAAAGAACCATAAATCATGGGAAGCTTTTTCCTAAGTACAAAAGCATCTAAAAAGTGGAAAATGCCATTTTTATATGAGGAAACATTATTCACCCAAAAGATTTTGCCAAAATTGAACTAATGAGGAATTTGGGAAATCTTCATAGCATTCACTTTCTTATATATTGGAGGCTTGGCCATTGAGGAAATGATGGGAATTAGTGTATTATCACGCTGCTGAGATCTATTTTGAGAGGGAGAGTTTTGGAGCTAAGAGTTTGGGGAGGTGTTGTTGCAACTGCATCTGATGGTTTTAACTTTCCTCCAAGTCCTTTATTAATATAGATTAGTTGTTCTTCCTTCCATATGCTACTAGATTCATTCTTTACTTATCCTATTTAACTAATGAATGTATGGGATTTTGATTTTGATTTATTTATTCAATAATCTTTATATGTTTATGATAGTTTCAATTATCAAGATATTATGTTGTGAAGTTTTCTTTGCTCTCTCTCTTTTGTGTAGGACCAAGATTTGGAGCTATCTAGGAGCACTTCCCAACTACACTAAAAACTCCAACAAGACTTGCATGCGAGGACTCACATGAATTCTTTCTTCTTCCTTAATCTATACTCTACATCTTCATCTACTAAGAATCCTGAGCGTTAGAACAACCTATCTATTAACCAGTCTATCTTAGGTTTCTGGGATAAACTAAGAGGTTTTTATGTTCATCTAACTATGCATTAAATCCTACAACAAAATGATATTTATAAACTATAATATATTTCACTATGTAATAAAATTAGTAAAATGGAAGTAAAAGTAAAACTCTAAACAAGAAGCCAAAAGTGGATGTAACCATCGATGCAAAATTGGAAGTAGAATTGGATGTTAAACTAGCCATCAAAACAAGGCAAACAATTAGACAAAAAGGGTTTTAAAGTAGAATTAAAAAGGGTGCAAAACTAGACACGAAGGGAACAAAATAAGGGATACAAAAAGACACCAAATTGGGTGCAAACAAGGATGCAGAAATGAACACCAAAATGAGGATGCAAAGAATGGGGTAAAATTAGGATGCAAAATTGGGTGCAAAAAGGATGTAAGAAAAGACACAAAACAAGAAGAAAAATTGGACTAAAAAATGGTGAAAATAAAGATGCCAAGAATGATGCATAACTAGATGCAAATTCAAACTAAAATTTAGGTGCAAAATGAGATGCAAATGTGGACACAAAATGTGGCAGAAAAAATGATGCAAATTTGGATTCCAAAAAGGACTCAAAATTAGACACCAAAAAGGATGCAAAATTAGACATAAAAGAATGGTGAAAAATTGGACACACAAGTAGAAAAAATGGTATGGAAATGGGCATAAAAATGGCTCAAATTTGGATGCAACATTGGATGCAAAATAAGGTGCAACAAATGATTCAAAACTTGGTGCAAAAAGAAATGCAAAAGTAGATGAAAAAAATAGCTCAAAATTGAATGTAAAATTAGAAACAAAATGGGATTCAAAGGTGGATGCAACACATGGTCCAACATAGGGTGAAAATTTAGATGCAAAATTGGATGCAAGAAATGTTGTAAAAAATGATGCAAAATTGGAGGCAAGAAATGATGCAAATTTAGGTGCAAAATAGGATGCAATGAAATGAAAAAGTGGACGAAAAAATGGTGCAAAAATGGATGAAAATTTTGGCACTAAATCGGATTCAACATATGGTGCAAAATTATATGCAAAAAATGGTGTAAAAAAAGGCAAAGAAATTGGTGCAAAAATAGATGTAAAAATAATTACAAAATTAGAAGCAAAAAATGGCATATGACTAGATTCAAGTACTGGCACAAACTCTACGCAAAAAAAGGCATTAAATTAGATGCAAATGATGGTGTAAAACTCGATGCAAATTACGACACAAAACTAGAAGCAAAAAATGGCACAAAATAGGAACGAAAAAATGATGCAAAAATATATGCAAAAAATGGCACAAAACTAGAAGCAAAACATGTTGTAAAATGCAAATCTTGGTGCAAAATATGATACAAAAAATGACGCGAAATTTAGCGTAAAAGAAGATGCAAAATTTTGCACAAAAAATGACACTTTAAAAATTGTACAATAGACCCAGATTTAATGCCAGCTGCTCATCCCAATGGAGAGAAAAATACACTAAAATCTGGTGCTAAATCTGGCATAAATTGCATGTTTTGTTGTAGTGTCAATAATTAGATTTCTTATAATAAAAAATATTTATCACAATACTATTAATACTTTTTTTTTTTTTAGTTTAAATCACATCTTTTGGATTTTTTGGGTTGATTCGGCAACAATTTTCCATAATTTTTATATTGATTTTATTTTAATTATTATTTAAATTATTTATTAATATAAATTCTTATATAATGGTATTAAATTATATAACCAATTTAATTATTAGTTTTTTAAAATAAATGAGATTGATATTCAATATATTTTAATCTTCAAAGTGTAAAATTCATAATTAATTTATATAATCTATATATATTATAAATATATATATATTATATATATATTATATATATTATATATATATATATTAAATGTATTCAGATATATAATGATTCTTTAAGTTTAATATACTATTGAGTTAATTAGTATAGGGTAGTTAATTTTAATTATTTGTTGTTTACTTTATGGAGTTAATATTTTAAATTTACTTATTTATTTAAAATTTGTCTTTATTTTTAAAAACTGTATCATCTAAACTTAAAAACTATCTTTAACAAGAGAGAAGATTTATTTATTTATAGTTATTAATACATATTTTTATAAATAAATACATTAAAAAAACTAAATATAAATAAAATTTAAAACAAATGTTATTTAAAACTATCTATAACTTATTAAAAATATATTTTATTGTTAAATATTATAAATTTCTTTTATTTAAATCATGCAAATTTTTCAAAAAAAAAAAAATTTTTAAAATAATCTATTATTCAAAAAAGCATAATAACTTATTTATTTAACAATCAATATTTTTTTACTAAATTTCAAATAAGTCCTAAAATATAATTCATATATGCTTGAATTTTAAAAATAAAAATCTATAAAAATACAATACACTCTCTCTCATATATATATATATAATACAAAATGCAACCACTTTTCCAAAACATGGTAAGTTAATAATAACAAGGCCGGCTGCGTAGCAGCTAGTCCCTGTAAAGTGGATCAGAGCTCAAGATCCTGCCCCAATAGACATGTTTAGCTCAGGAAGAGTTAAAGAAGGCAAAAGAACAAGTAGCAATTATTGAGACTGCAAAGGCTCAAGCATTGCAAGACCTGGAAGAGGCCAAAAAGCTCGCTAAAGAAACTGGTGCAAAGCTCGAGGTTTCCGAAAAAAAGGTCTTGGAAATTACCAAGAATGAAAAGGCTCAAACCCTCGCGTTACAACAAGCGTCTGAAGAAGCTGCAAAGGAGAGAGACAGGGAATGGCAATCTAAGCTTGAAGCTGTTGAAAGACAACACGAAATGGATGTGTCTGCCCTGCGTTCTACTTCTCAAGAGCTGGAAAGGGTTAATCATGAGCTGGCCATGTCTGCGGATTCCAAGGCTATGGTTATAGCTCAAGTTGAGGCGGCTAATTTGGAAATTCAGGATTTGCGGTTAGAAATTGATACTCTGAAGATGTCTGAGCCAAATTCGTTGGATATGCATACTCTTTTGGAGATGCTCAGATCTGAGCTTAAAGAAGCCAGAGCATCCGAATCAAAGGCTGCCATGATAGCCCGTGAAGCTAACCTTAATCCAGAGGAAGCCAAGACGAAGATTGAGAGAGCAAAAGCTGAGGAAAATAAAGCACTGGAGTCCTTGAAGTCAGTAACTGCAGAGCTTGAGAAACAAATGCAGATCTGGGAAAGGCAAAATCTTATTTGGGTTCCCTTACAGAAACTATACAGTCCCTGAATGCTGAGCTTGAAAGAACTAGATTGGAGTTGGTCGTCCTGCATATTACTAGATATTGTACATGATATTAACCTCAGATAAAGAGAACAGAAACAAATTAGCATTAAGTTACAGATACAGGAATTTTTTTATTGGCGCTCCTGCATATTACTAGATACTGCAAACGATATTAACCTTAGATAAAGAGAACAGAAACAAATTAGCATTAAGTTACAGATATTATGGTTTGAACTAATCCTCAAATTAAACTCCAGACTTGTGGTTTCCAATAGGCTAGGAAAATAATCCACATGCAAGGCTTTCTCGATAAATCAAGCTTCAGGCACAGCACGCAAATTGATAAATAATGAAAAGAAATTAAAATCATGCGCTCGAATACTTGGCACCAAGCATAGTTTTTATAGCTGCACAAACCATTAGCTCTAGCTGCACTGACTGTATCCAGCCCAGTCGAGAATTAGCAAACCAAGCCAAGTTGAATAGTAGATTCTGGCCAACTCTATAGCTTCCGCATCGATGAATAAAAACTGTCGCAAAATAGAGCTACCCTTTATATTCTTGATATATGTCTGTTTGTGTATTTACATTTAGAAATAGTTTGGTATTCTTGTATGCGTGTATTTGTGTATTTACATTTAGAAATAGTTTGAGATGCCATCTAGTACATAGATAGAATAACCATGAATTATTTACCATTTAATGTGCTGAAATATGTGAGAAAAGAAATTTATGTAGAAAATTAACAAATTATTTAGGTGGTGAGTAAATATAAATAAATATTAATTTATAATAAGTTAAAGCCACCTATGTTATAATATTCTTTGTATAGCTTTGTTCAGCACACCGACCACACTGGGTTTGACACTTGTGTGTATGGCCAAATCCCAACCAAGTATATGGCCTCCTCCAATGCAGGGGAGACGCAATAGCCGAACAATGCTACAGTTGTTCGCACCAAGCAAATACTACGTGTTATAGCTCCACCTTAAAAAATTTACTAAAATACAGTTGCATTAAAAAGAAATTACTGTATATTACAAAGCTCGTCTACAATGCTCATTTCTCGGTATATACGCAGACGTGTATTTCAATACCAATTTGTGTTTTCATGTCGCTGCCATCACGTCGCATGCCATTCCTGCTAAGGTTGATATTAACTCCACCTGCATGTACATGGCTCAAGCAAGCCGTCCGGCCTCACCTGCTCCACTTGGAAACCCCACCCTCAACGACGGTGCAGCTCATCCCTTGTAGCCCTTCCTTCAGCAGCTCTGGTCATCTGGATGCTAAAAATTACGTTGATGAAGTCTTTACCATTTCAAACTCATGGTCTAGCAGTGGACAAGTTATCTACAGGTAATTTGTTGTTTTGCAAACTGGTTCATGCCTTTCTTCCTTATCATTCATAGTTGAATGCGTTATGTGCCTTGGGAGACACTCTAAATCGTTTTCTGGTGGACTGAAATACCACGTAGGTTGTCTGGTTACGGTCTTGTGGCTCTCGGCTTTACCTGGTGGGGAGGCGCTTCTTCACCATCGGTCTTCAACGGCTTCTGGGTAAAAGGAACTATAACATACGAGGACAAGGCAAGAAACAAGACATACAAACTCAATGATAAGACTGTTGTGCTCTTTGTTAGGCCTAGGGGATGGCATCTCCCAGAAGCCCATGTTGAGATTGACGGCCACCCTGCAACGGGATGCCTGGTGGATTTTGGTCTCTATTTCTATCATAATCATGCAACATTTCGATTGAAAAATGGAGGATCTGGCCCCTTCTTTTATCTCCCCAAAATGGAGCACTCTAGGTTTGCATTAACAACACTGCCCAAGACCTTTCTCAAATTCTTATGTTCTACAGAGTTCTTGTAACATTGTTTTATTCAATTTCCTTTGCCTTTTGTATTTGATTTAGATCATTGTGGCACTACTCCTCTAAATTGACCTTGAGATCTGTTTGGAATTTCCTTTTCCTTTGCTTTTTGTATTTGATTTAAAGAATCATGGCACTGCTCTTCTAAATTTAGCTTGAGATCTGATTGGAATGTAGGGAAGCTGCATAGTGGAATGTTGTTTTTGAGCGTGCCATGATTAGATAAATTGAATATGAATACTAGTTCGAACTATTATGGTCTTAAATGCAAAGACGAGAGATTTCACACAGATTTCAGATAAAGCTCTGTTAATGACTCGATTTTCGTCCATTTAGACCGAACAACTAGGGTTTCTACTATAAATTTTACTTCTAAGCCATATTTGTGGATTTTTGCTGGTACCTACTGTAGGTCCTGTGCAGAATTATTGTCGTTCAAACTTGTCTGCCACCCTTATTCAGTCTCGATTTTTCTTCGTAGGTTGTCACAGAGTTTAGTTCTCTGGATCGCGACAGTATACTTTCATTTCAGCCTCTCGACCAACGATGGCTAAGTTAATGTCAATTCCACCTCGAGGTACATATAAATTTGTTTCTTAAGTACAAGCTATGCTTATTTTTCTGTGGAAAGTTTAACTTGATACTACTGTAAGTAACATCAATAATTCTTTCAGGAGAAAAAGTGAGGAAAATTTGTTTCTTCAGTACAGGCTATGCTTTTTTTCTGTGGAAAGTTTAACTTGATACTACTGTAAAGTTTAACTTGATACTACTGTAAGTGAATATGTTTGCTTTATTTCTGCATTTCATTGTTATAAATATCAAAATTGATTATTTTCCTACTAAACATGAAATCATCACCTGTGCAGGCTCTGCGCCCAGACGCTGCACGTTTGACCTCTCTGTCTGTAGAAGAGGAACAGTACGATCCAGGACTGGCTAGTTTTGACGATAACAAAACAAAAATGGGGACGGTGAGTTCAAATATGCAGAGAATAAGCGTTCTGTAGTTGGAACGGCCATAGGAGCCAGCACGTGTTAGATGTGCTGGCAGGCGTACATGCAACAGTGGTAACGGTGGTACATGCGGTGGTAGGAGTACACCGCAGGTGTATTGGAAGAGTAGTTGGAATGGCCATAGGCCAATGTATATATATGCCTTAACATAAAATGTTTAAGACTTAATGCTAACATTAATTCAGCATTAATTCATAGGATTTGAAATGGCGTTTGAAATGGTCATTTACCATAAGATTTGGCCTAACTTTTGAGCCTGCATACCTCGTTTTGAGGCCAAATAAGATGAAGATTTCATTGATTGGTTAAAAGCATAAAAAAATAAAAAATATTGCATTGGTTTTCGTGTCATTTCAAGGAACTTTGTTTTAAGTTGAAATAGTTTTATTGATTCTCGTGTCTAAGTAATGCTATCTACGCAAATCGATTACTATAGTCCCTGCAGCCCGAAGGGGCAGGGACTAATAATAGATGAGCTTCACATTCACAAGATTAGTTAATAATAATAAATATGTTGAATTGGTGAAAGGTAGTAGTCGGGGTTTCACCATAAATGGTTGAAGCACCTGTAGAAGAATCCTAATAAAAAGCAAAGGTAGCAACATAGCTAGTTCCATAGCGCGTGGCATTAGTGGAGAAAAAATATCCACTTATATCTTCCGTCAAGGGCAGGAGTTTCACCCCCCGGGGAGACAGGCATTCATACTCATGTTCCTTAGGTCAGATTCACCTAAACAAAAAGAAGATTTGTAGTAACGCTGCAAGCTCCTCCTCAAAAGCAAGCTTGAGCAACCTCACCTCACTTAGCAAATGAGGGAATTGGTGTACCTCGACTCTTACCGCTACTGGACTTAAATGTTGTACTAGGCAGGTTCCTTACGCGTACTTGGGGTGGCCTAGTCGCGGATAATCATGCCTTCTTACTTTCTATAGTACACAACCACGTAATGCTATTCCTATTAGAGCTTCTGCGCCCTTTGCCATTCCCTTCCCTCGCGAGTAATCAGGACAAGAAATGTATTACATCTAGAAGTATTTGTTTAAATTGTGTTTTCGAATACATTAATATATTCAACACTAAAAAACCTTTGACATACTATAACTTTACAAATTGAACAACCTAAACTCTTAATTTTTAAAAATATTTAATATTTTTTTGTCAACCAATAAAATTAAAAATCATAAATTAAAATTTTAGTTTTAAGTTTTAATATCAATTTTATAAATCAGAGAATATATTATTTTTTTTATAAATTAATAATCTTCCGATTCATAACTCTCACACATCCAAATATATAGTAACTCGCTTCTTATAATTCCATAAAAAATGTATACATAAAAGGAATAAATGTGAAATTTGATGAAATATGATACATAATCGAAATAAGTAGCAGTTTATATATAATAACTTTGTCTAGATAAATAAAATTATAAACTGTTTGGTTTGGAAAACACACAAGAGCCTAGTGCCCCCTCAAAATAAATCTATCCTAACATATTCATTGATAGTTCATTTCCTTTTTAGAAATATTAGTTTTTTTAAACTATAAACATATCGAGGATTGATTACAGAAAGGTAATCGATTCTTTCTTTTGAGAAATAAATATATGGGTGATCGAAACGTCTTTTGAATTGTTCCTTGGAGTCGGACTTTAAATATTTGACCACCAAGATTTAGCGAGGCGTATTGAACCGATCAGAGTCAACTTTCTTACTGAACGGAATTTCAAAGTCAAAATTTAGCACCGCCAGGTGTGGAGAAGACTTAGGTTAATGGAACAGGATTCATTTACGACGGCTGTGTGAGTGCACTCCATTCCATTAAATAAGTCAAACGAATAGCCAAAGGTCATATTATAGTAAAGTCTTCCACGTTTACTCTCTTCTCAGCTGCCCACCTGTCCGCGTGACTACTCCCTATATATTTGCATGTAAACATTACGATAGACTCATATTATCGTTAATATTCTTCTGACATTAATCTTGGTTCATTCAATCGCTTATTGTGGGGCTGCCTGCCAAAAGAAGAGTGTATAGGTTGAAGGAGAGATGGAAATGAGAATGGCAACACGAGTGGTAATATTGATTGCTCTGATTATGGTGATCACGATGGTTAGCGAAGGTTCGGCTTGCAGGCCGCTGAAATTCAAATTCATATTTCAAGGAGAACAAGCGGAAAATACTAATAATATTATTGAGATGAAGAATAATGGGTTACTTGAATCGCTGCCAAGGGGTACCGTACCTCCATCGGGGCCATCTCAGTGTAAAAACTACAGGTCTTCCGGTGGAGGTTCGTGTCCAGTTTAACGAAACTAATGCAATCCTTCAATCCAGTTGTTGAAAGGCAGAAATTCCCAGACATAGAATTACACAGCCTAAAATTTGAATACAACAATACTAGAACTGATCTACACACCGGGAAAAAAACGACATGGAGAATAAATAACATATAACTCATCTGGACCAGCCACATGTTGAGAAAGTACTAACATGCCCTCCAAATCATCGTCAGGAGATTGTAATGTGATTGTTGTGATTAATGGAGTCAAATACATTACATTGGTTCAAATATTCTTTGGATTTATTTTCCCAGAGCCTCCGGAAAAAAGTTCTTATCTGTCTATGACTAAATGTTTGAGTTTTCCTTTGTAAAGAAAATTAAAACAATAGATTATCATTTCCTAAAAAGAAGTTGACAAATAACGTGTTATTGTTTTGATGGGGACAACTTAGCCCAAACGGATGGGATTATTTTTAAAGTTGATTTCTCAAACGCAGATCAGTTACCTATATCTATAAAATATTTGTGTTGTCATTCCTTAACTTTGGAGATCGGTACCTAACACCGAGCTATGGTTAGGATTAGAAAATGCAAGTTTTAATAGAACCTGTCTGTTATATATCTAATATGAAACCATCATAAAAGCCACCAAAGTGGGTAATCACTGCCTTCTAACACAAGATAGTTATTGTAACAACGATGGCAGCACTATCCAGTTTTGAGAGTCGGAATGAATGAAGAACTCGAAAACTTTATTGTTACTTGTTTCCACGAAAAAAAAAAAAAATGTTGTTAAGTAATGCGTTTCTTTTAATATTAATATCTGTAGGTTAAGATTTCTTTCACATTATCTTAATTTTATGGACAAGGAATGATCGGTTAACCACCGTGATTTATTTTAAATTCATACTCTCAGTTATCGGAATCACTGTTTCGGATAAAGTTACATAGAAACGTAGACGTAAGGTGCAGTTGGCTGTAGTTTATTCACAATTCTACACCACTACGCGGTAAACCTACGAGATTCAATGTTGATTTTTAAATTCCATGTTCCTGATTTCAATTATGACTTAATTCCAAGGACATGTCATTAATTTTAATGCCCATTGAACGCCTGTCTCTTCGAATATTGATTATTGATGGCATACTTCATATTTAAGGATTGATTTTTCCAACGTAAAGAAAATTAATAGAATAAAATATCATTTTCTAAAGCAAGAGTGATGCAGGAGCATCCAGCTCACTGTGACGAGGCAGAAAGGACTCCAACCAGGTTTACAAGCGAGAGTCTATTGAATTGTCAAATTCTATTGAGAATAATTTTTCTTTTATTTTATTTTACAAATCAGCAAAAGCTAGGTGTCTTTTTATTTTTCAGTTTAAGGATTACTTCGGTTGTTAATTAAAAGGTAGTTTAAAGTAATTAGGAAAATAACCATCAACTGTTCCTACAAGTCTTGGAATGCCAGATGACTGTAGTGATGGAAAGAAATAGAAGTTATGTAACTATTTTTGTAACAGTTAAACTAACTGCTAGCATCAACTGCAAACAGAGGGCTATAAAGCCAAAAGACATGTAACAGAGAGGGGTTTCAGTTCAGAAGAGAATAAGTTGAGTGAATTTATTAATAGAAACTATCAAGCATTCAAAACCAGAGAAGTACTATCCATCTAAATTGCCTACATAATTATTTGTTGATTTTCATTCATATTTTCATTACTTAACAGACCATTGTATCATTATAAATTAGTATACTGTCATGGCTACTGTACAAGCGTAATTTACAATCAAATTTAAGTCAAGCAGATAGAATCTTAAACAAATTCCGAGTCACAAGACAACCAGTCTCGCTCACATTCGAGCGCACAGCAACATAACTAAGGACAAACGAATACGTTCAACGCACAACAACGTAAACAAAAGACAAGCAGACAAGTTCGAATGCCCAACAACGTAACTGAAAGACAAGCAAAGGTGCCACAGGTAACGATTACCTTACATCTCTTTCATCAAAACAAATTTCATTTAAATTGTCCAGAATACCAATTTACAGCAAGAGTTGGTAGGGCCGAGTTCCCTTACATAGACAGGGGCCAGCATAGCCACGGTGAATGTAAATACAAGCAAAAATTACAACAACCCAGGTCAAACACAAAACCCTAAGTTAGGGTTTGTAACAGACTAGCAACAGGGTCACGCTGGAGCCCATATTTTTATACATAAAATCGAACCCGAACGACAATGGCAAACAAAGAATCATGCAGTGACCAGACACTAGACTAGCGGACGGGCCATCCTCCAAGCCGAGACCATCATCCACAAAACAGAACAACTTTTAGGCCTACCCAGAATATACGCAACTGAATACCATCGAGTACAGAGGAATACGCCATCCAGGTCACCTGTGAGAACTTGCAAGGAACCAGGAGCAAATTAGTGCGAGCTACAACGAAAATACAGAGGGACGAAACCCTATAGAAGCAACATAAAAACTGATAACCAAACCCTTACCTGGAGGACGCGAGAGGAGAAGTCATATTTGGAGCTAAGGACGCCACTGAGCGACTGAAGAGAAAAGGAGCAATGTTGGGTTAGACCCAGAACAAGAAGCAGATGAAATTGAAGAATGGAACAATAATTTACCTGTGTCAAAAATTGAAGGTGCCTCCCGAATAACCCTGTGCTTGTAGTCACAGTCAAAGCAGTGTCATAAGAAGGCGAACGAACCCAGAAAATTACCAGCAGTCGAACTTGGAACGATAAACCAGAGAACCAGTAGCATACACAGAGGCCGAATAATGAAAGCCACATGACAGAGAACAAGAAGATTGAATTCGAGCCACAGTCGACTTACGACCAACCGTAGTCACAGTGATAACCACAAGCAAGCCAAACAACCAGTATTATACCGAAGACATAGCCAACAGAGTAACAGTGCGACTTACCGAAGATTGAGCACAAAACCAAGCAAGAAACCTCCATAGCCGAACAGCATTGTTATTGAACAGGCGGACAGGATAACCAAATACGCAGCGAAGGTCTCAACCAACAACTAGAACCAGTCCAAGCACAGTAAATTGCCCACGAATTTCATTACAGAGCCAAAGGAATCATAGCACAGTGCACCCATCGTTCTCCCTACTCAGAGCTCACAAACCCTCAGAGCAAACAAAACAATAACCAAATAAGAGTCGAGAAGACGCGTTAACGTTAGGGTTGAGACGTTCACCGAGGCAGGGTACTACCACATTAAACACTGCATTCAATATCCAGCTACCACCAACCTACAGAACCGCAGGAGAACAACATCCTACTGCCACGTCAACAATCCAAACATAACATAAAGCGCAAAAGCATTGCCAAGTGGGCTGGGTCCCATCAGAGTGGTATCAGAGCAGTTTGAGTTGAAGAGATTTGGGAGAGATGGATATAAGTAGACGAGGACGAGGCCGAGGTGCCCGTGGAATGGAAGATGAGGCGTTAAGAGAAGAACTTAGAGTTCTTACTGCTCGATTGGAAGCAGTAGAGGCAGGCAGGAGGAGAGATCCAGAGTTAGGTGATGTGAGTGAAGAAGAAGTGGAAGTAGCGGCAGATGGGCCTGAAGGCGACTCACCAGAAGTGAAGTTATTGAAGTCTGTATTATTGTCAAATAGCAGACCAAAACCAGAATTACCAACCTACGATGATAGTTTATCGATTGATGTTGTATTAGATTGGATCAACGAGATGGACAAGTATTTTGAATGCGAGGAAGTTAGTGAGGACCGTAGGGTCAAGTTTGCAGCAACAAAGCTGAAAGGACACGCAACCCTGTGGTGGGACAGTGTCCAGAATGAGAGGAAGAGGTTGAACAAACCTCTGATAAAACCTTGGACGAGGATGGTAGCTAAATTGAAGGGCAGATTTCTGTCAAGAGATTACCAAATCACGTTACGTAGGCAGGTTCAGAATTTGAGACAGAGGGGACTGATTGTGAAAGAGTATATAGAGGAATTTTATCGAGTAAATTTGCGAGCAGGATACACAGAGGATACAGCAGAAAGGACAGCCAGATATGTAAATGGGTTGAAGATGGAGATTTTGGATGAAATAAGCATTTTGTCTCCCAACAATACGGAGGAGGCATACCAGAGCACGATCAAAGCAGAGGAGAAACTTAACCGAAGACAGAATGCCCAGAGAGGACGAGGGTCTACCAGAGGAAGAGGCCAGTCCTATGGCAGGGGCTGAACTTCCAGCAACAGCGAGGAAGCCAGCAGTTCAAGGACTTCGGGAACAGCAGAAAAAGGAGATGGAACGAGAGGTGGCAGATCGTTTCAGCACGGCAGAGGAAATGGTCGTGGAAAGGGAACTCGTTACCAGTGCTATAGATGCCACAAATGGGCGCACCGCTCTTTTGAGTGCCCAAAAACAGATTCTACTGGACAGCGAGGCGCATATGTGGCGCAACAGGAGGAGGTAGCAACACCTCCTCAAGAGGCAGAAAATGCCCCAAAAACCGGAGAAGCTTTAGTGCTGCATAAGGTGTTGTTGAAGCCAGTTGATGAGAGTATTGAGCAGACGCAGCAGAAAGCTCTGTTTAGGACAGTTTGTAAATCGTAAGGTAAGTGTTGTAAAATGATAATTGACAGTGGAAGTACTGACAATTTGGTGGTAACCGAGATGGTGGAGAAGTTAGGATTGAAGCGTCTGAAACACCCCAATCCATATCGAGTTTCATGGCTACAGAAGGGGCACCAGTTGTTGGTGGATGAGCAAAGTGAAGTTGAATTTCAGATAGGACATTATAAGGACAAGATCATTTGCGACATTATGCCAATGGACGTATGCCACATCTTGTTGGGCAGACCTTGGTAGTATGACAGAAAAGTGACCCACGATGGGGTGTTGAACTGCTATAAGTTCGAAAAACATGGGGTTAGGCATATCCTTGTGCCTATCAGGGAAGAGAAAGAGGCAGCTGAATTATATGAAACTAAGGCATTTCTAATGAGCGGAAAACAATTTTTAAAGTAGGTTGAAAACAACGAGATGAATTATGCTATAGTAAGAAAGACAAGGACAATTCTGTTGCACACAGAAATCACGGATTTGCCTATAGAAATACAACAAATGTTGGAAGAATTTATGGATATAGTAGTGGACGACTTGCCGAATAAGTTACCTCCCAAGCGGAGTATTAGTCACCATATTGATTTCATACCAGGAGTCAGCTTACCAAATAAGGTAGCTTATCGAATGAGCCCCAAGGATAATGAAGAAATTAGAAAACAGGTGCAGGAGCTATTGGACAAAGGATTGATCAGGGAGAGTTTGAGCCCATGTGTTGTACCAACAGTTCTCGCCCCCAAAAAGGGAGGAGAATGGCGGATGTGCACTGATTCCAGGGCCATCAATAAAATCACCATATGGTACAGATTTCCGTTATCGCGTATGGATGATATGATGGATTGTCTGAGTGGGGCAGCTTACTTTTCTAAGATAGATTTAAAAAACGGATATCACCAGATTCGGATACGTGAGGGAGACGAATGGAAGACAGCTTTTAAAAGCAATGAAGGCTTATATGAATGGCTGGTCATGCTGTTCGGGTTGAGCAATGCACCCAACACCTTCATGAGACTCATGAATGAGATGCTAAAGGAATATATTGGGAAGTTCATGATTGTTTATTTGGACGACATACTTATTTTTAGTAAGACACGAGAAGAACACTTCCGGCATGTGCATAAAGTGTTGGAGAAGTTACAGCAGAACAAGTTATTGATAAACTTGAAGAAATGTACGTTTTTGCAGAGAGAGTTAATTTATCTGGGATTTGTGATAGCGGAGAACGAATTGAAGATGGATCCAGAGAAAGTGACAGCAATCATAAATTGGCCGTCACCGAAGAATTTGTTTGAGGTACGTAGTTTTCACGGATTAG
>APFE031744458.1:1270-19741 GCA_000404065.3 Pinus taeda | reverse complement strand
TTGAAAAAGAAAATAACAGAAAGACTGATTCTCAGGCTACCAGATTTTCAAAAATTATGTCAGGTACGTTGTGATGCTAGTGGAACAGCAATCGGGGCTGTACTCAGTCACGAGGAAAGACCGGTGGCATTTTTCATTGAAAAACTGAATGAGAGTAGGCAGAAGTACTCCTCGTATGACAAGGAATTCTACGTAGTGGTACAGGCGCTAAGGCACTGGAGGCATTATTTGTTGGGGGAACGAGTTCATGCTGTTTTCAGATAATTTTGCGTTACAATATGTAATGTAGCAACACAAACTTAATCATAAACATGCAAAATGGGTGGAGTACTTATAGAGTTTTAATTTTGTACTAAAACATATCAGCGGGCAAGCGAATAAGGTAGTTGACGCATTGAGCAGAAAAGTTTTACTATTGCAGGAAAGCACTGTGCAGGTTTTGGGCTTTGAACATTTACGGGATCTTTATAAGACAGACACAGATTTCAGAGAAGCCTATGAGGTGTGCCAAAACCCTTTGATAAGGGGAAATAGTCCTTGGTTGGACTATAACATACATGAGAAATTGCTTTTTAAGGGAGGACAATTGTGTATCCCTAGCTGTTCTATGATGGAGAATATCATTCGTGAAAAACATAGTGGGGGATTGGCTGGACACTTTGGTATTGACAAAACCTTGGAGCAACTTAGTCACTTTTATTTTTGGCCAAGAATGCGACAGGACATAGAACATTTTGTGGCTAAGTGTAAGGTGTGTCAACTAGCGAAGGGACATAGCCAGAACACAAAATTATATACGCCATTGCCTATTCCAGGCAGACCTTGGGATTCGGTGACTTTAGATTTTGTGTTGAGGCTGCCAAAAACACAGAAAGGATATGATTCAGTGATGGTAGTGGTGGATCGTTTCTCAAAAATGGCACATTTTGTACCTTGTCGGAAAACTAGTGATGCCACTTACGTGGCCCACTTGTTTTTTAATGAGATTGTCAGATTACACGGGTTACCAACAACCATCCTATCAGACAGAGACGTGAAGTTCACGGGACATTTTTGGCGTACCTTACGGAAAAAGATGAACACCCAATTAAGCTACAGTTCTGCTTATCACCTGCAAACCGACGGGCAAACAGAAGTTGTGAACAGAAGTCTAGGAAATATGTTACGCAGCTTAGTCGAAGAGAATTCTAGAATGTGGGACCGAGTGCTAGCGCAAGCAGAGTTTGCTTACAACGATTCGCCGAATCGTAGCACGGGTCTCAGTCCCTTCCATATTCTTTATGGCATGCACCCTCGTGGAGTGCATGAGCTCCGGGATCTTGGTTTATAGGAACAGCAGAGTGCAGATGGAGAAGATTTTGCAAATGCAATGAGGGATTTACACGAACAGGTGAAGGCAAAATTACAGGACAACAGCTCGAAGTATAAGGAACATGCAGATTTGAGGAGAAGAGAAATTCATTTTGAGGTAGGTGATGAAGTTCTGGTACACTTGCGTAAGGAGTGGTTCCCTAAAGGTACGTACAATAAACTGAAGTACAAGAAGATAGGGCCTTGTAAGATCTTGCAAAAGTTTTTAGCAAATGCCTACGAAATAAAACTACCACCTAGAGTAGGCATATCACCTATCTTCAATGTGGCAGATCTGTTCCCGTATACAGGCGATCTGTTGGAAGAAAAGAAGGATGAACCCGGACAATCCACGCGGAACACCCAGGAAGACAGAGAAAGTTGGAAAAGACAAATGCCTTATGTCCAACCTCCTGAGATCGAAAGCATCCTCGAAACTCAGGTAGTTAGGCGTACTCGGCGGAAAAATTATTTTCAGTACCTGGTCAAGTGGAAGAACCGTCCGATTGAGGACAACTCATGGCTTGACGCCAGGCAGATTGAAGGAACAGGGACATCGGTAGAGGAGCTCATGAACCGGAGTCATGATCTTTTCTCACCCCGGGAGCCTGATGCAGGAGCAACCAGCTCACTGTGACGAGGCAGAAAGGACTCCAACCAGGTTCACAAGCGAGAGTCCATTGAATTGTCAAATTCTATTGAGAATAATTTTTCTTTCATTTTATTTTACAAATCAGCAAAAGCTAGGTGTCTTTTTATTTTTCAGTTTAAGGATTACTGTAGTTCGATTGTTAATTAAAAGGTAGTTTAAAGTAATTAGGAAAATAACCATCAACTGTTCCTACAAGTCTTGGAATGCTAGATGACTGTAGTGATGGAAAGAAATAGAAGTTATGTAACTATTTTTGTAACAGTTAAACTAACTGCTAGCATCAACTGCAAACAGAGGGCTATAAAGCCAAAAGACATGTAACAGAGAGGGGGTTCAATTCAGAAGAGAATAAGTTGAGTGAATTTATTAATAGAAACTATCAAGCATTCAAAACCAGAGAAGTACTGTCCATCGAAATTGCCTACATAATTATTTGTTGATTTTCATTCATATTTTCATCACTTAACAGACCACTGTATCATTATAAATTAGTATACTGTCATGGCTACTATACAAGCGTAAGTTACAATCAAATTTAAGTCAAGCAGATAGAATCTCAAACAAATTCCGAGTCACAAGACAACCAGTCTCGCTCACATTCAAGCGCACAGCAACATAACTAAGGATAAGCGAATACGTTCAACGCACAGCAATGTAAATGAAAGACAAGCAGACAAGTTCGAATGCCCAGCAACATAACTCAAAGACAAGTGAAGGTGCCACAGGTAACAATTACCTTACATCTCTTTCATCAAAACAAATTTCATTTAAATTGTCCAGAATAGCAATTTACAGCAAGAGTCGGTAGGGCCGAGTTCCCTTACATAGACAGGGGCCAGCATAGCCACGATGAATGTAAATACAAGGAAAAATTACAACAACCCAGGTCAAACACAAAACCCTAAGTTAGGGTTTGTAACAGACTAGCAACAGGGTCACGCTGGAACCCATATTTTTATATATAAAATCGAACCAGAACGACAATGGAAAACAAAGAATCATACAGTGACCAGACACTAGACTAGTGGACGGGCCATCCTCCAAGCCGAGACCATCATTCACAAAACATAACAAGTTTTAGGCCTACCCAGAATATACGCAACCGAATACTATCGAGTATAGAGGAATACGCCGTCCAGGTCACCTGTGAGAACCTGCAAGGAACCAGGAGCAAATTAGTGCGAGCTACAGCGAAAATACAGAGGGACGAAACCCTATAGAAGCAACATAAAAACTGATAACCAAACCCTTACCTGGAGGACGCGAGAGGAGGAGCCATATTTGGAGCAGACGATGCCACTGAGCGACTGAAGAGAAAAGGAGCAATGTTGGGTTAGACCCAGAACGAGAAGTAGATGAAATTGAAGCATGGAACAATAATTTACCTGTGTCAAAAACTGAAGGTGCCTCCCGAATAACCCTGTGCTTGTAGCCACAGTCAAAGCAGCGTCATAAGAAGGCGAACGAACCCAGAAAATTACCAGCAGTCGAACTTGGAACGATAAACCAGAGAACCAGTAGCATACACAGAGATCAAATAATGAAAGCCACATGACAAAGAACAGGAAGATTGAATTCGAGCCACAGTCGACTTACGACCAACCGCCGTCACAGTGATAACCACAAGCAAGCCAAACAACCAGTATTATACCGAAGACATAGCCAACAAAGTAACAGTGCGACTTACTGAAGATTGAGCACAAAACCAGGCAAGAAACCTCCATAGCCAAACAACATTGTTATCGAAGAGGCGTACAAGATAACCAAATACGCAGCGAAGGTCTCAACCAACAACCAGAACCAGTCCAAGCACAATAAATTGCCCACGAATTTCATTACAGAGCCGAAGGAATCATAGCACAGCGCACCCATCGTTCTCCCTACTCAGAGCTCACAAACCCTCAAAGCAAACAGAACAATAACCAAAGAAGAGTCGAGAAGACGCGTTAACGTTAGGGTTGAGACGTTCACCGAGGCAGGGTACTACCACATTAAACATTGCATTCAATATCCAGCTACCACCAACCTACAGAACCGTGGGAGAACAACATCCTACCACCACGTCAACAATCCAAACATAACATAAAGCGCAAAAGCATTGCCAAGTGAACTGGGTCCCATCAAAGAGGTTGACAAACAACGTATTTGTGTTGTCGTTCCGTTAACTTTGGACATGGGTTTCTAACACCGAGCTGTGCTTAGCCTTACAAAATGCAAGTGTCAATCCTAACTGTGTTATATTAGTAACTGTGTTATATATCTAATATGAAACAAGCATAAAAACCACTAAGTGGGCAGTCACTACTTTCTAAGAAGAGATAATTATTGTAACAAGGGTGACAATCTTGACAGTCGACATCAGCCAAGAACTCGAATTCTCCGTTGTTCTGTGTTCCCTAAGAAAAATGTCGTTGTGGAGAACAATTACACGTGTTTTTGTGGGTTAAGGCTATTTCACATTATCTTCGTTTCTATGGACGGAAATTATTGGTTAGACGGTAGCTATTTTAAGTTCATACGGTTAATTATCTAAATAATTGTTTCCGTAAAGTCGAATAAAAAATTAAAAGTAAAATGCACTTGTAGATTGGGTTATACACAAACTGCCGCAAAATCATATATGCAGTCATGTAATTTCACATGAGGTGTTTTTTTAACAAGTAATATAATCATCCCATCAACTCTAATTCAATTAATAATGTTGGACGGAATCATTATAAATAAGGATAAACTATAAGGGTTACTGATTCTATCAAGAAAGAAATTGGTTATGATTATATCATTTAGTGTATTATGTTTTGGATAGATCAAAAGGTGTTCTATTGGATTGGAAAAGATTTCCTTCACCAAATATAATCATGATTTTCAAATTAAATTTTAAACTTTCTCATATTAGCGGTGTTTGATTTTACTATTTTTTTTTTCCTCTAAATTAGGATTTCTCTTTATATTTGATTGTTAAGGGTAAATGTGAAATATCGTTTAGTGCTGGGTTGAATTCATACGGGTGACTTGTCCATTTGAGGTCCTTATTAATTAGGACCATTCCATGGGTTATTAATTAGCACCATTCCATGGGTAGGAAAATAAGGGGAATTCTCTTTATAATGGTTTTCTCTTTTTCTCTATAATGGTCTTTTTTTGAAAGGTTCGATAACATAGAAATATTTTTATTAGTTTTCTCTACCATCTTGATTTTTAGAGAATTTAAGTTTATTAATTACATTAAGATAGTAATTGTTATAGAGAGAAAAAATGTATATATATATATATATGTCTATGAGTTTTAATGTTACATATGAATATTTTTATTATGATTTGAGTTATTTAATTAAGAGGTATGGTGAAAATTTAGTACTTCAAACACGATAATATCAAATGAACCAAAAGTTATATACATTTCATGACAACATGAATCAATTGTGCATATATGTGGTATAATTGGAACTTTATGTGATCAATAATGCAAATATCAAGAACTGTAATTGATAATTAATTAACGTTAGAAGGTTATTTGAACATGGTATCCAGAAAAATAGATATAAGTTAGTACGCCTAACATGCTATGCTTTTAAGGTTTTAAAAGCTATGCATGATGATGCATCATATACATAGGAATGAACATCATAATATGCATTATTTTTGTGATAGTCCATTCTTTTGTTATTTAGGCATGTTTCTTTCATATATTTTATACTACATGATTAAAATTAATCCATTGATATTACGATTATCTAATGCAAACAATTTTTTAATAATTTGAATGCACTGTCCTCATGACTGTGCAATACATATTTTTGTAATTATGTTTGATGATATTAAATGCTTGTAACATGTAATTGACTCAAAGAGTAGCCACATCATCCTAAGTCACTGACAAAGTATAAATCACATATTGGATGAAAGTGATTATATTTTCGAAATTGGAATTAAATCATGAAAATGATATGTCTTAGCCCCATGTGGAGGAATCCGTAATTTATGAATTAATCATAATATGATGATAAATTAGATATAAAATTAGAAATTATTTTAAATGCCTAGAGCTAATGGGTCATCTCCCTATTAATGTGATATCTAATAGTACTAAAATTTAGGAGAGACAAAATAAGGAGGAAATGAGCAGTTCTAAGGTGAGCCTAAATCAACCTGAAGAGTGCTTGCACAAAACACTTCTATTCAATCAATCAAAATGTTCATACATATCTAGGATAATGGATTTGTTGAGGAGTTAGAACAACTTCCTCGTAAATAGGATCCAAGAACTAAATATGACCCATAATATCAACTAACAACTAATCTTGAACAACCAATATTTCTCCATTATTCCAAGGTCCCCCCTTAATGGAGAAATGGTTCAAAGCATAACTTGAATAACATGCTTGTTGGTCACAGTCTCAACTAGGCTTACAATGATACATAAAAAAAACTTGATAATTGAGCTTTCATTTTTTCCTTCTTGCTAAACGGTCCATGCTTGTTCATTTTCTGGTGTAGTTTCATCTTCACCTTTCTTCCCATAAGGTAGTGGTGGATCATCTCCTCTCTTTTACATTTTTTGCTCCAATGGTGGAACATTTGAACTCTTAATCTCCTCTTTCTTGATATTTATTGTAGAGTAACATTCTTTGAATTTAACATTGTTGCAGGTTCTTGGAACTTATACTTATTCTTAATGTTTGCAATTTCTTCAAGGTTGATTGCTTCTTCGTTGCTGCCAATATCTACACACTTAAAAAAAAAATAGATTTATAAAAAGAACCATACTGATTCTTGTCATCCTGCTCTTTTAAGAGATTTTCCCTTTTTTCATCTTTCTCTACTATCATAGTTGATTGTTTCATGTCTTCAACCTATTTAATCAAATTTGTTGTTGCAAACATGTTGCCTTTCATTTGATTTGTGTATAGAGTTAGGCATCTCTTCTCACCAAACAACAACTCACCAATAAGATTCTTTTCATGCATCAGATTGAACCACTCTTCATGAGATACATAATTCTCATCAAATTTGACTTCATATGTCTCTTCATTAAAGAGACTTTCTTCATAAAAATATTCATCATCACATGTTTCAATGTCAATTATACAAACACATTCATCATCCATCATTGAAGTCACAATGTTGCAATCTTCAATTTCACAATCAATTATGACACTGAAAGAACAATCATCATTTTCAAGAACAATACTTTCATCATCTTTAGCCTCACTCAAAGTGTAATTCATTTCTAAAATATACCATAATATTTTTCCATTTTGAATATCACCATATTCATGTAGTATACTGAACAAAATGTTTTCATCTCATGCAGATGTTATAAGATGTAATGTTGTTTCATCTCTACTCATATCATGGTTCAAATTAACAAAATCCTCTTCAACATAATTCAATAAATCTACCTTACATAGTACTATTTTCATTTCAGTTGCCCAAATTCCATAATTTATATGGGAGAAAGAGAGTAGATCCAACATTAACCTTTTTAACATTTCATCTATTTCATAAAATTATTCATTGTGTTGATCAAGATCTATGTTATCATCAGCCTTAGGTCCTTCAACTTGAAACACTTCATATTCAACTAAAAAATATACAGGTTCTTCCCTTTGAATTTTCCTCTTGATTTGTTTCAGTTCTCTTTGGAACTGTTTGAGTCTCCTTTGTTTACCCATCACTGCTCTTGCATGCTCCTCACAACTTCAAACATTATGGAATCCATGTTCTTCAACACTCAACAAACTTCTTAGGGTTTGTTAATTTGATTGGTAACTGACAAACCATCTGTAATATATTCTTGCGAATAGATTTATTTTTACAGGAATAAGATCCAATCAAATAGTCACACATAGATTCACTCCCTCAACTTAGAGCCATTCATTCACCAACATTAACTACAAATTAGACCTCTCGACCCTAAGCTCTCAATATAGTTTCACATACTTCACACTGCAGTTCACAAGTTAGCAAGATGAACAACGCACTTTCTTTAGTATATAAACAACATTCCTTCAAATACACATCACTTTTCCAACTTCTGGCCCATGAAATTACCCATTTTTACCTACTTCCACATATCCCTTTCCATCTACTTTATAGCTCTTATGAGGTTAATTTGTATCCAAATTAATGAAAAGTATTTCATGTTGGCATGTCTTCTTGAATTGTTGATTATGAAGAGGTAGTCATAGGGGAACAATACTTAAATGACTTGCTAGCAAGATTCTTTCTAGATTACTCAAAAATTCGTACCGAACATCATTTGACATAACAAGAACCATCATGATGCTGCTAATTGTGGAGTGGTGGCACTATTGGAGGGTTGGGCCATCAATTTACCAACTACCCAGAGATCTAGTAGATCAAGCTCCATTACTATCTTTTCATTCTGTTTAGGATTTCACGAACTGTTGTATATTTTTGGGACAGTCGGATCACCATAATTTATGGGTTCTTTAAGTTATTCTATTCATGTAATGACGGTTTTGTATAAGTATGACACAACTGAGAATAAATGAATGATATTCCTTTCTCTTATAACAGAGGAATTTTAGCTTGTAATCCTTTTCTGAATTAATAAGAGTAACAACATATCGCTACCTTAATGTGATCTATAATTCTTTAGCCATGAACCTAATCAAACAGTTGTGTCCACTCTTTCGATCAAGTGTTGCTGGAATACAATTTGTGTGGTATAGCATCTCTTTTAATGGTATCGTTAATGCTTTATTTCCTTGTTGTTATTCAGAATTGTTGTTACAACGTATTGATGTTACTCAAGGTTGATGTTATTTAAGATTGTTGTTACTTGATTTATTAATTTCTGTTCGATTGATTTAGAAATCTTTTAGGCCAATGAACTTATATTTCATAATTGATCAATGCCCAATAGGGAACTTGTAGCCTTCACACACCTTGCATTATAACCTTGAAATAACCATACGGACCCTCGGTTGACAAATAAATGTAAAGAGGGACTGAATCTATATACCAATATTAGGACCCCAACATTTTTGCGTCGTTGCCAAGGAGGCTATCAAAGGCACAAAATTACAACCAGTAGTGACCATAGTACCCACTCCCTCATCCTAGTCAAGCGAAGTTTGCACCAACCCTTTTACAAGGACCTGAGCATTGAGATTTTGTCGATTGTTTTGATTTAATTTTATGTCTCTTAGATTGTATGAACAAGGAAACAAAACCAAGGGGTAGGGGGAGAAACCCAAAACTCATAGGTGGTAGAGGTCGAGGAAGGAAGGATCTAGGTATAAATACCTATATTCAATAAATCATCTCTAGAGCTGAATCGAGAATTCCATCACGGGGTGTTTCCAGGGTAAGATCTTAGACAAAATATGAGACCCAGTCAGCCCCACGACTAGAGCCTTCCTCAACGGTGTAAGAAGAGCCTAGAGAAGAGGAAGTAGGGAGTAGAGGATATGCAAAATTAAGTGTTGAAGGTTCTGAAGAAGAAGAGGTGGAGGAAGTAAACTCTCCACCTGATCGAGGGAGCATTGTCAAGCTAACTCACCCACACATTATGGAGCAACCGGAACCTACTGAAATTCCAAGTGAATATTGGAGGATATTCATGGCCAATAAAACTTCTACAATTGAGTTCCCAATTAGGGAAATTAAAGGCGATGCACCCATGAAGCCTATTCCTCTAACAACATCACCCAATTTTCATGGCCTCTCCTCCAAAGATCTGGATACATTCCTCTTCGAGTTCGACGTTGTCTTCTGAGGGTATGATTATGTTTCAAACGCTCATAAACTAAAGATATTCCATGCTACTTTGAAGGCGACAGTGTTGCACTAGTTTATGGGCTTAGGAGGAAATTTTATCACGACGTAGGATAACATGAAGGAAACTTTCCTTGAGAAGCATCAAGACTACTGTAAGTCTTGGGACATCAAATAAGAGATCATTAAGATAATGCATAATGAGGATGAGAATGTGGAGGATTTTATTGAAATTTTTAAATATAGCTTGCAAAGATCGGGTCATAGTCACCTGGATAAAGTTATTTTAAAGATAATCCTCCTTCGTGCATTAAGATAAGAATCTATGGAACTTATGAATGTGGTAGGAAATGAATATATCTCAAAGGAATATTTTGATACCATCTGTGATCTGTGTCTCAAATGTTCATGAGGAGCCACAAGGCATAAGTAAGGAACACATGAAGCTTATAACAGAACTCTTAAATCATCCAATGGTAGAGTCACAAAACCATAAATCAGGAACTTACTAGAAAATTTGAGGACTGGCATCTTAAGTACATTGTCTTCATAACTAGATGTTCTTGCAAGAAAAACAAAAATAGATTGAAGAAGAAAGGAAATGGCTATATTATGACCATAGTGGAGGATGAAACACCCTCTAAAGGAATCGAAACCTATGCAATATGTGTGTAAAATCACTCCATCAAGACGTATCCATCACTTCTTGGGTTGAATGAAGTTTATTAGGGTGAAAATGAAGAGATAGATCTGGTCTATGTTATGGGGCCAAAGATGTCATGGAAACCATAACCTCATAATATGAATCAAAGTATGAATTAAGACCTTTCTCAATATTGTAATAAATGGAACTATGGGTCTCACCTTTCACCATTCCCCTCTCCATTATGGCCACAATATTATCAGTACCCCATGCCATGGTAGAAATGGTCACCCCAACTTGGTCTAGTTCCTTCTTTGGTCTTAGAACTGGCATGGACCCCCTCTTCCTACAAATCATCTCGCTCAGCCTATGACACAACAATAGTTACAACTCCTACCAAATGCTTCTACTAGCACTCCTCCTCTTCGCCCTCAATTTTTTGTTCAAACTAACCCAAATCCAAATAACAGGGGAGTCCAACAAGTTGAGACACTCAACCTTCCTACATAGTATTTCCACATTGGAATGTAATGGGTTGAATTTTTTTATCTGGATGAGTGGTGAATACAAGGACTTCACCAATAATTATTGAGCAAACTAAAGGCAGAGTCTCCTCCTCAAAACCAAATTTTGTACACCCGTCTGGAGATGTTGGGGGTAAACCAACACAAACTACTGAGGAAAAAAAAACCCCACTAAAATAATTGTCACTCGAGGGGGTCACACAAGCCCACCTTATCCTGAGAGGTTGTCCTTGAATAAACATATCCCTCAACCAGAATTTGATTTCTTAGGGGAACTACAAAATTTATCTCTTAAAATTCCATTTCTCTAAGCCATGAAAGACATGTTGATTATGCCAAAACAATCATGGATTCGTGCTTAAAGAGACCTGGGAGAAAGACTAGATACCCACCCAGTATTCACATCATGGGGAGATTGTTAGAGATAATATTGGGAAAAATTACGCCGTTAAATACGATGACCCAAGAAACCCGATCCTCACATTTCAAATCAATAGTGTTGACATTCCAAGTTTTTTTTTGGACCTTCGAGAAACAAGCAACATTATAACCTCATTAAATGTGCTTAATTTGGGCTCATTCAAACCAACCCCAATAGTTCTAGAACTTAGAGATCAATCTACTATGAGACTTGTAGGAAAACTGGAAGATGTAATCATTTCCTTTGATTCTTGGGAATACTCTGTCGATCTCTTAGTAATACACACTCAATCACAAGTAGGGGTAAATCCCATGATCTTAGGAAGACCATGGCTCGTTATAGTCTATGCTTATATTGGGTGTCTATCTGGGAACATGGTGATACCAAATGGGGAAATTATGAAGAATCTTATTCTTTATCCCCTTCTACAACGGAACTCATTGGTCAAACTTGGGTTTATCATGGAACAAGAGTCACCCTTTTGGGATGAATTTTCACCAGAACATGAAGATGTTAGAATAATTCTTAACATTGGGAAAGCTCTTAATTTCAAAGGAGAAATGGAAGATGATTCTATTAGCACATTTATCAGTAATCCCAACTTCGTTTCTTGTCCGACCCAATGACTATTAGAGTCTGTTATGAGTTGTACTACCTAGGAAGATATTCAACTTAAAATTGAAACTAAAAATGTTCATGTCACAATAGTTCATAACATTATCCTATTACAGATTGATCCAACGAAAACCTTGAATATCAATCTGAACCTATCCCCCTCCCAAATTGAACAATTATTAAAGATTCTCTAGAGGGAGAAGGAGCACTTTTCTTGGGAATACATGAATATGAAGGGACTCCATCATGATTTATGTACCCACCACACACACACACACACACACACACACACACACACACACACACACATATATATATAAGAGAAGAATGTCCTCATGTTTTCCAACCTCAAAGAAGAATAAACCCTGCTCTGAAAAAAATGTTAAGGAAGAATTGCAGAAGTTATTGGTTGTTGGGTTTATTTATCCAATATTTGATAGCCAATGGATATCCCCATTAGTCATTGTCCCAAACAAAAATGGAAAGTGAAGGATCTACGTTGATTACAGGGAATGAAATAAATCTACCCACCAAGACCATTTTCCCTTACCTTTCATCGACCTGGTTCTTGACACACTAGTCAAAAAGAAGTTCTTTTATTTCCTGGAGAGATTTAGTGGATATAACTAGATCTAGATAGCTCCTAAAAACTAGGACAAGACCACTTTCAGTTTCCCTTGGAGAAATTTTTCATACCGAGTCCAGCCATTTGGGCTTTGTAATGCGCCTACCACTTTCGAACATGCAATATTTGGAATCTTCTTTGACTTGATTAATGATAGTCTCGAAATTTACATGGACAATTTTACCCCTTATAGTGATTCTTTTTAAGATGGTGTGGAAAATTTAGAAAACGTACTTAAACGATGTAAATAGACTCACATTTTTCTTAGCACAATTAAATGTCATATGATGATTGAATAAAGGATTCTCCTGGGACATTTTCTTTCAGCCATAGGAATATAGGTTGAACCAACTAAGCTCAAGGTAATATTAAATTTTCTCATTCCGAAGATATAGACAACGGTATGAAGCTTTATTGGTTATGTTGGGTATTATCGATGCTCCATAAAATTTCTTTCTAAAATAACATTTCCACTTTTCCAATTATTGTCTAAAGATGAAGAATTTGTGTTGTTTGATGCTTATGAATCAACATTTTTAGGGATCAAGAAATTAATTTGTGAGGCTCCAGTATTGCATGTCCTAGATTGGAGACTTCCATTTCATATCTCTATAGGCGCTTACCATACTACTGTAGAAACAATTATGGGATAACAAGAAGACATGAAACTATATGCAATCTATTATGTCAGCAATAATTTAACGTCTGCTAAGATTAATTATAAGGTAACCGAGGAGAAATTCTTGGTTGTTATTTATGCTGTTAAATTTTTTTAGCATTATATTACATATTAACCCACCTTTGTGCATGATATCATTCATCTATCAGGTATCTAATGAATATACTTATAACTCTTGGATGAATGACAAGATGGTTGGTATTGTTATAGAAATTTTATATCATTATTGTGAACAAACTAGGAAAGGATAATGTTGTAACATATTTCTTGTCTAGGCTGAATATTAAAAATGAAGATACACCTATAGTAGATAGTTTCCCTAATGAACATATTTTTAAAATTTCTACTAACACTCCTCAGTATGCAATGTTGCTAACTACCTTGCTGTAGGTAAGGTACTTCATCATTTGTCACACAAGAAACAACGGAGAATTATTCAGCAGATTTCTCATTATATATGGATAGAAGGGTAACTTTTCTACACTTGACCATATCAATAAATTTGACATTTTGTAAGTGAGGATGAGATCTACGATGTCTTCAATGTTTCTCATGATGAACCATATGGGGGACACTTTGTGATAAATGGACTGGTCATAAGATGTTGCATATGGGATATTATTGGCCCTTTATATTTCGGGATGCTAGAAAATATGTTCAGGGGTGTGACATTTGCCAACAAATGGGCCATATTTTTCGATTAGATAAAATGTCACTGAAGACTCAACTAATCCTCGATCCCTTTGAGAAATGAGCCATTGATTTCATCGGGCCATTTAATCCTCAGTCTTTCCAAAACTTCCACATCCTTTTCTGTAAATATTATGTGACGAAATGGATTGAAGCCAAGGCCATTCCAAAAGCCATTGACTAGACTGTATTAGACTTCCTGTTTGAAGAAATCTCTTCTCGATATGGGATTCCCATGGAAATAGTTTCAGATGGAGAGGAACAATTTACATTGATTTTTCAACAACAACACTTATGAAGAAATTTTAAATCAAACACCGAGTGACATCCCCATATCACCCTCATGTGAATAGTCAAGTAGAGATCACAATAAAGTATTGGAAAGTATTCTTACAGAGATTGTGGCTAACAATCGTGGGAATTAGGCTAAAAAAGCTCCATGAAGAACATTAAGAATATAGAACCACATGGCGAGATACAACAATATTTTCACCATATGAACTTGTGTATGGGAAGTCCCCTCTATTCCTAATTGAATTGAAGGTCAAAACGCTTGGGACAGCTATCGAAGTAGGCCTAAATCTTACTACAACCCAGAAACATTTACTAAGTCAGCTCAATGAATTGGATGAAATATGTTTAGTAGCTATACATAACACTGCCACCATCCAACAGCAGTGAACTAAGTGACATGATAAATTTATTAAGAAAAAAGTGTTCCAAAAAGGTTATTGGGCATTACTCTATGATTCCCAATTCAAGGATTTTAATGGAAAGCCCCACTCAATATGGATGGGTTTATGTGAGGTTGACACAGTGTTTGACAATGGAACTATCAAACTCATAACAATAGACGATTCAAAAAGTCCTTTACTTACAAATGGACATCACCTTAGGTCATATCACCGTCTGACCTCTACGAACTCCTACATTAGACAATTTTCTGATCATTCTGGTTTTGAGGTCATTCATGCATAAAATTCTTCCTCAGCACCTCTTGTTGAATAAATATAAACATAAATGAAATAATAAATAAATAAAAAACATATATATATATATATAATATTATATTATATATATATATATATATTATATATATATATATAATAAAATAAAGCTAAGTTTTCTTGTTGATCCAGTCGCAACGCCGTTTTTCTATTTTCTTGTTGCCACTATAGTTGCATCCCCCTTTTTCCATTTCCTTACTGCTACTCCAGTTGCAACAAACTTTTTTTCCCTTTCCCTACTGCTACTCCAGTTCCAATGCCCCTTTTTCCCTCTCCCTGCTTCTACTCCAATTACAGTGATGTTTTTCGCTTTCCCTGCTACAACTCTAGTTGCAACACTCCTTTTTCCTTTCCCTATTGCTATGCCTATTGCAACATATTAGTTTTTCCCCATTGTAGCATTGATGATACTCCACTGGTGTTGATACTCTGTCAATGTTGGTACTCCACTAGTGTTGATACTCCACTGGCGTTGATACGCTGCTAATGTTGATACTCCACTGGTGTTCATACTCTATCGACGCTAATACTCCACTGAGGTAACTCATTAGGTATGTCCCCGAATGACTCTGTGAATTTAATTGACCTTTTCAATGATGGCATAACCAAGGCTGAGGGGGGCCATACCTCAGTTGGGGGGAGATTGTATCACATTTAATTAATACCGATACCATTGTTGCTATTACCCATACCTCATTAATACCACTTAACCATTCAAATATACCATTAAATGAAGCACCATTACACACTGACATCATATCTCCATGTGTTTCCTTCACACATACCAATATTAATTCGAAAATACACCATATACATACATACACGTCAATATTAAATTGTGGTTATTCCCAATGTATTTTAATTATTACCACAATTATTACCACGATTACTTTTGTTTTATCATAACCTATTCCCAAAATCGCTTCCCCTATCGCCATTTTCGCTGCTAGATAGTTTCTCGGCTAGCTATTCCTTCAATGAATGGTTGTTACTTCGGATGCTATCACACGGTAATTGATAAGTATAATGGGTGGCTAGGCTATTAGAAATGAACTTGAGAATACAAAGTAGATACAAATCTAACCAAAAGTATGGAATATTTTTCAAAATGTTGGATGGCACACTTATTTGGTTCAATTACAGGGATTTGATGAAGGGGTAACAATTGAATTTGCATTGAATCTCAAGGGAAATATCTCAAGGGTCTGTGGGTTGGAAATTGAAGTTACTAAAGAAGTCACTGCAATGGTTAGTGGGTTATCAAAAGAGGGACAAAAGTGGTTTATTATAAGAACAACCTTGCCAGAGTTTCTAGAGTTGTTCATACAAGCAAGAGAAAATGTGGTGCAAAAAGGAAAGGGGCATGATAGAAAATCGTTAACACAACCCTGGTCAGATGTTGCATAATTCTTAATCTAGTACATCACTTGTGAAGGTCAGTTTTATGTTCTTGTTAAATATCATTTTGAGTTCCCATCTAGTCTTCAATTTCGTCAGTTGCATGCTGAAAATATCCCCTTCTTCCTTCTGAGCAATTTACAATTGATAGCCTGATCTACGCACAGTTCGTGCCAGGCATTGGCCACCCTTACAAATTATGGGCTTGTTAGATTATTGGTAATACATGCCTTGTTAAAGACCCATGTAACCTGGCAGCAACTGGTAGAATTATCGGAGGAAGAATTTGCAGCTATGATGGTTGCAAGATGAGAGGAGGAATTGCTTGAAGAAGAAGAAATAGAACTGATGTCGAAGGAAGTGGAGAAGAAAGTGGGTGAAGAAATGTAGGATCAACAATATGAATTAGGAGACAGAGAAGGAAATCAAGGGGTAGAGATAGAGGCTGTTGGTGGCATTGGAATTGAAACTACTCCCCCTTTCTCACATCTTATGGCCTATTTGCTGAGAGGATTAAGGAAATTCCCTACTCCTGCCTTATATCGTCGCGACACCAAGTCGGGCTGTCAAAAATTCTTTCTCCCAATTTGAATTTTTTAGGAGTTGTTGTAGAAGGGAGTGAGGATGATACCTCTCCACAAGAACCAGTACTAGATTCAAAACCAATGGAATAAAATTTGATAACACAAGAATCTGTTAGGGAATTTGTAAGAAGGAAAGCGAGAACATGGGTGGAAATATCTAGTTGACACCAAAATAGACTAGTTATGAGGAAGATTGTTCAATTAAAGGTGGAAATTTCAACTCTAAGGAACTTGTTGACGGTGCTGGACCTACCAACATGTCAAGGGGATCTCCTCGGTAAGAATTCCCAATTAGACCTCAAACCGTTTGGTGTAGGAGTCCGAGCAGTGGGTCGTAAGGTAATCCCTTGACCACGATGTCGCACAAAGGCAAGTAAGATAACTCTATCAGTAGCAAGGGTGTGACTGATGCAGTGAGTCATGGAATGAGTATGAGAGGTTGCAATGCTTCAAAGGTGGGAGGAAGGTGAAGGTGAGTTCCAGGTTGAAAGGGATCAATCCCAACTCTTCTAGGAACACAGTACACAAAGGACATGCACATCTTTCGACAGAGCAGTCGACATGGATGTGGCAGTCCCAACATACAAGGTAAGATAACTTGAACAACACTCATGGATCAGTCCGAGACGAGTGTGATGGTTGATATAGCAGAGAAAGGTTTGTCTGGTGTACGACAGAGTAGTCGACATGGATGATGACAACACTAACAACATATGCAACACATTAACAATAAGATTCATATAATTTCATGTGAATCACTTCATACACAAGTACATAAGTTAAACAACATATATCATTAAGGAAACGAGAGCAGTCCAACTACAATAACAACATATGCATGAAAATGTCCTGGCTTTTATTATATAAAAAAGTGTAAGTCAAAATCATACAGTACACCATGTAAACCTACTAGCTCTATCAGTAGAACGTTACAGCCACATCCGCTTGCTCCACCAAAGAGATGTACTAGCTTTCTGTAGCAGAGAAGCCAAGGCACATTACAATACTATCCAAGTCTTCTTCAAGATAGTCTTAGTAGAATCTTAGCTCACCAAAAGCCTATACAATGAGTTATGAGGGAATATTTATAGCAAAGGGTGGGGTGACCCTTAACATTCCCCTTTGTGATTATTCAACTACCCTCATGACTCTTCACATACTCTATCACTGTTACATTCACTCTTGAGACTTGACTTACACTTGACATGACTCAACAATACACAACACATGTACCCATGTGAACAATGGCTTGAACAAGCCAAACTAGACACCACTTTGACTTAGACAACTATAGAAGTCCAATTGCTTGACATCCTCATGCTGATCAATAGTAACATATTGGTGCCAAGATTGGTAGTATCTGACAGTGTCCATGTGTTCTGATGTGACATTCGTCTGGAACTTGAACCTTGCCTCCATGGCATCTGGGTACACTACTTGGGCTCCTCTGTCCAATTCATTTGAAAGAATGTGCAACAATGTCCTCAATGTGGCTTGACTAACAACATACTTTGTTAAGTAAACTTGACTCGGATAG